>CP136066.1:219597142-219715398 GCA_032622095.1 Siphonodentalium dalli
GGTTCGCCACACACACTATGTGTGCTCATTTCACATACCAACAGGCAATATGGTGTAATTTAGTGTAGCCCCCCTGTCGGGGAGCACAGCACCCCTGTCGGGGATTTTCTGGTGCCACCCCTGCTTTGATGGGGGAGTTCCTCGACTGTAATCAAAGTTCCCCCCCCCCCCCCCCCCCCCCCGAAGCCAGAGAAATAGTCATTTGGAAGCATTAATTCAGATTATGCATCTCTAACAAATACTGATATACCTATTCTTAAATCTCCACGGTGGGTTACAAACATATTTTCCTCAGTTTCATCAGCAATATGCAGTTGTACTGGTTAAGAAATTATATACAAATTTGTAACAAATTAGTGTTTTTGAAATTTTTCATCATGCATGTACAGTAATGCACTAAATAATCGACTCTTAACCACAGCAGAATTATGGGTAACTTTTCAGGATTTAGTCGGAAATATGGCTTGTTGCCATTCATCGGAAAGCTCTCAGCAAAAATTTATTTACACTGAATTCTTTCGGTTTTGAAACATGAATATACCTTTATTCAGAAGATATAAAGGGTTATCAATCCTCTTATCATTAATATTCTGTGTAGTCCAGCTGTGTAGTCTCATCCATAAAGTATCTTGAAATCCACAAACGATGGTTGCCGTATTATCAATTTGAGCCCAAACCTAAAAAAAAAATTCAAAATTGTTACGATAGTTAATTCAAGGTACAGTAACGCCCTAAATAATCGACTCCTTAACCACAGCAGAATTATGGGTAATTTTTCAGGATTTAGTCAGAATTACGGCTTGTTGCCATTCATCGGAAAGCTCTCAGTGAGAGCTTTCCAATGAATGGCAACAAGCCATATTTCCGATTAAATCCTGAAAAGTTACCCATAATTCTGCTGTGGTTAAGGAGTCGATTATTTAGGGCCTTACTGTAAATTTGACTACCTTTGCATTTTGTGCTGATGTTTACTAACTATTCTCGTTTTTATGAAAGTCGGCTGCGTGATGAGGACAGTGACGTCTCGTAAAATTACCTGTTGATATGGTCGCGTCAGTACATCAACCATAATTTCATGGTCGTTTTTATGAACGTCGGCTGTGAGATGAGGACAGTGATGTCTCGTACAATTACATTTTGATATGGTCGCCTCAGTTCATCTACCTTCATTTCATGGAGGAGATACACCTGATAATTGTAATTAAGATAGCGTCATTATACAATTAATACCTGTCCTGATGGCCTCTTCAGGCTCTTTGTCTCTTCTACTAAACTGAGGACATACACCTTTTGTAATTTGTAATTTGTAATTAAGATGTATCAAGGGTAAGTGAGACTTGCTGATGCTTGAAGACAATAAGAGTCTGTCTGATAATAACTAAAGAAATTTGTTTCCCACCGTGTCCATGATACCTCTCCACTTCTCTCGACTAGTCCACTAGTACCGAGTCAAATAGTGATAATACCCATACTCATACTTAAAGTGCACATGGCTTGATTAAAGCTATGCTTCCTTTCCAAGGATGTCCCTGTAGCCGAGGTGGTTGGTGGTGGATACGATCGTCGCAGTCTGGGCTAGACGAGGTTGGTGTGGGTTCGAACTCCGACATGCGGGAAAATCGAGACCGATTTTGAAGCTTGATCTGAGTTGAGTGACATCTTAATGTGCCGTTTCGATCGATACATAGCCGTTTTGAAAAGAAATAAGAATTTTTTCATGCTCACTGAATTAACCCTTTCAGTGCCAAGTCCGATTTTTGTATCAACCCATATTTCCTTGATCATTTTTCAAATTTATTGATTATAATAATATGATACATTGATGGAAAGAGCTGTTAGCGCTCTTTCCATCAATGTATTACATCATTATAATCAATAAATTTGAAAAATGATCAAGGAAATATGGGTTGTTACAAAAATCGGACTTGGCACTGAAAGGGTTAAGAACATGTGAAGCAAGTGCATTGTGCTGATCCAATAGAATGTGTGTCAATATTCAACAATGTTCAGACTGATACCCTTCCCAATTCTCAGTGAAAGGGCTTTCTTTTAAGGATGTCCCAGTAGCTGAGGTGGTTAGGTTTTGTATACGATCATTACAGTCTGGACGAGGTTGACGATGGTTCGATTCCTGACATTTCTAAAATTGTTACGATAGTTAATTCAAGGTATCACATCAGTCTACTCGAGGACACGCACCTGAAAATTGTAATTAAAGATGTATCAAGGGTAAGTGAGAATTGCGGACACTTCAAGATAATAAGAGCCTGTCTAATAGTAATGGAAGGAATTTGTTTCCCCACCATGACGCCTCTATACTTCTCTCGACTGGTCTTCTGGTACTTAAAGGTACTCAACCCGATAAAACTCCTCTCAATTACTATTTCAATGGCTTCGGGGGTCAAAAATATTTGATTCGAGTCGAGGAAGTCACCCATCAAAGCTCAGATTTGTTAGATATCGATTTTAGAAATCTATTATTTTTCATTATCGGGAATACTATCTGGCCCAGAACTCAGTCAAAATTGCGTTAAAATTACCACTTGATTTTAGAGTTATTCATCCTTGTCTGTTTGAATAGATTTGGAGTACACATCCAGAGCAGATTACGGCAGTTATTAGTACTCATCTCGAGAACATAACAAATTTGAAAAATCAATATCTAATAACTCTGAGCTTTGTTTGATGGGTTCCTCGACTCGAATCAAATATTTTTTACCCCCAAAGCCAAAGAAATAGTAATATAGGACCCTCTGATCGGATTGTTGTTGTTGGAATCTGTTGAGATGGGGACCCTCTTTACGGGTTGAGTACCTTTAAGTCAGCTACTGATATACCAATACCCATACTCAACACACACTTATAATACATGTCTGTGTGATACCATACTCAACACACACTTATAATACATGTCTGTGCGATACCATACTCAACACACACTTATAATACATGTCTGTGTGATACCATACTCAACACACACTTATAATACATGTCTGTGCGATACCATACTCAACACACACTTATAGTACATGTCTGTGTGATACCCATACTCAACACACACTTATAATACATCTCTGTGTGATACCCATACTCAACACACACTTATAATACATGTCTGTGTGATACCCATACTCAACACACACTTATAATACATGTCTGTGTGATACCCATACTCAACACACACTTATAATACACGTCTGTGTGATACCCATACTCAACACACACTTATAATACACGTCTGTGTGATACCCATACTCAACACACACTTATAATACATGTCTGTGTGATACCCATACTCAACACACACTTATAATACATGTCTGTGTGATACCCATACTCAACATACACTTATAATACATGTCTGTGTGATACCCATACTCAACATACACTTATAATACATGTCTGTGTGATACCATACTCAACACACACTTATAATACATGTCTGTGTGGTACCCATACTCAACACACACTTATAATACATGTCTGTGTGATACCATACTCAACACACACTTATAATACATGTCTGTGTGATACCCATACTCAACACACACTTATAATACATGTCTGTGCGATACCATACTCAACACACACTTATAATACATGTCTGTGTGATACCATACTCAACACACACTTATAATACATGTCTGTGTGATACCCATACTCAACACACACTTATAATACATGTCTGTGTGATACCCATACTCAACACACACTTATAATACATGTCTGTGTGATACCCACACTCAACACACACTTATAATACATGTCTGTGTGATACCCATATTCAACACACACTTATAATACATGTCTGTGTGATACCCATACTCAACACACACTTATAATACATGTCTGCGAGATACCCATACTCAACACACACTTATAATACATGTCTGTGTGATACCCATACTCAACACACACTTATAATACATGTCTGTGTGATACCCATACTCAACACACACTTATAATACATGTCTGTGCGATACCCATACTCAACACACACTTATAATACATGTCTGTGTGATACCCATACTCAACACATACTTATAATACATGTCTGTGTGATACCATACTCAACACACACTTATAATACATGTCTGTGTGATACCCATACTCAACACACACTTATAATACATGTCTGTGTGATACCCATACTCAACACACACTTATAATACATGTCTGTGCGATACCCATACTCAACACACACTTATAATACATGTCTGTGTGATACCCATACTCAACACATACTTATAATACATGTCTGTGTGATACCATACTCAACACACACTTATAATACATGTCTGTGTGATACCATACTCAACACACACTTATAATACATGTCTGTGTGATACCCATACTCAACACACACTTATAATACATGTCTGTGCGATACCCATACTCAACACACACTTATAATACATGTCTGTGCGATACCCATACTCAACACACACTTATAATACATGTCTGTGTGATACCCATACTCAACACACACTTATAATACATGTCTGTGTGATACCATACTCAACACACACTTATAATACATGTCTGTGTGATACCCATACTCAACACACACTTATAATACATGTCTGTGTGATACCCATACTCAACACACACTTATAATACATGTCTGTGCGATACCCATACTCAACACACACTTATAATACATGTCTGTGTGATACCCATACTCAACACACACTTATAATACATGTCTGTGTGATACCCATACTCAACACACACTTATAATACATGTCTGTGTGATACCCATACTCAACACACACTTATAATACATGTCTGTGTGATACCCATACTCAACACACACTTATAATACATGTCTGTGTGATACCCATACTCAACACACACTTATAACCCTTTACCCAACAAACCGGCCAAAACCGGCCAAATAAAGCTTCAACAGTCTAAAATATCTTCGGTCTGTCTCAATAGAACCATACAAATATGGATATCATTGGAACCGGCTCCTTGACCACATTGTGATAGTTACAGTTATGCCCTGTGCCAATGCATTCTCTTATATATGCGAGTCGACCATAGGTCGCCTCGCATATATAAGAGAATGCATTGGCCTAAAAAAAATCTTTTTTTAACACTTTTTACCATTTTTCTTACATTCTTTAACAATTTTATAATTTTTAATGTGTTAAGCCAATGCATTCTCTTATATATGCGAGCCGACCTATGGTCGACTCGTATATATAAGAGAATGCATTGGCACAGGGCCGTTCTGTTGGGTAAAGGGTTAATACATGTCTGTGTGATACCCATACTCCAGTCTCTTTGAAAAGCGGATGAAAATTTTACCATATTTATGTCTATAGATCTTTCGTTCTGATTACATTTCTGTATTGATGGGATTCCTTCCATTTTGTTTGTTATAATTTCATTGGTCTGTGACATAACAGATAATTTCAAGGCGGAATCCAATCTATATAAAAACCCGTTAACAATAACAAACACTGCATCATGGTTGGTTATATTTAAATTGTGAGATCGGAGGTCAATGAGGTGTTGACAATTTTCCCACACTAGTGGTATAATAAAATTTTATGATACAGAATATAGGCAATATAAGTGATAATTCATTGCATCATAGTTGCTTATATTTAAAGTCCGAGTTAATTTTCGAGTCACCATATTTTATTTTTTTTATAGTGACTTGATATACGGTTTTAATTACAATCTATGCCATAAAATATGATTAAAATACTTTAATTCATCACTGTTTGAAACATCTGTGTCTCAGAAGATGCCAACAGAGAAATAGAAAACTGCTGAAATCATAAAATGACTTCCCCCCTTTGGCTCACACAATGCAACAGAATTCAAACTTTTTCAATGGAAGGGGAAGAACTCTATCTTTAATATATAGAGCTATTCTCCCTGCATTTCAAAAAAATACTGATTTTTACTGCAATCTAGATGACAAAACGCATTGGCAACTCAACAACATGTCCACCGTTTATTACACCGGATAAGTTGATAATACAATGTTTCGGAGCTTCCTCTTTCAAATTGTAAATATGGCATATATTTTATATAATGTAATCTGGGGGTTCGAATTTTCAGTGGGCTTTTAAATTGCAAGATTGGAGGTCAATGAGGTGTTGATAATTTTTCCACACTAGCAGAATACATAAAATGTTATGATACAGAATACAGGGCATATAAGTGATAATTCGCTATACGTATCGCAATCAAGTGATAATTCACTATACGTATCGCAATCAAGTGATAATTCACTATACGTATCGCAATCAAGTGATAATTCACTATACGTATCGCAATCAAGTGATAATTCACTATACGTATCGCAATCAAGTGATAATTCACTATACGTATCGCAATCAAGTGATAATTCACTATACGTATCGCAATCAAGTGATAATTCACTATACGTATCGCAATCAAGTGATAATTCACTATACGTATCGCAATCAAGTGATAATTCACTATACGTATCGCAATCAAGTAGACATCATCTTTGAGTTTTTATCAGTCAACAATATTTATCACCGATTATTCTTTCATATCTTGTTTTTATAACTGCTAATAAATACTAAGATTCTCACAAATTTTTACTATGCCAGGCATGCACTCATATTTGGAAACAATTTATTTCATTATCTTGGGGAAAGCCACATTGTCTTTGAAAAGAAAACTATCACACATCAAAATCATAAATTGGATAGGACTTTATCAGCTTTTCAAAGAGAATGACCCATACTTATATTTAAAACACACTTATAATACATGAGAAATAAATTATCCCACATGGTGGGCTAGCATCACCAAATTCACCCTCTGCTAACCTCAATCTGCTTAGGCGTCAACTGCTAGGGGAGACCTAGGATCAGATTGAAGTTCCCCAGTTGAAGTTGGTGATGTTCACCCAATATATAGTCACCTGGATTATACATTTTATCTTCTGCAAATTAGGGGGGAAAGAAACCAAACAGAAGGGAAAAATTAACTGATATGTTAATAGATACTTCCCAGAAGATGAGGCCTAAGCAGAATGAGGTCCCCAGAGATACCCATTGTGTGGGGTAGAATCACAAAAGTCACTCTCTGGGGACCTACAGTAATGCCCTAAGTAATCGACCCCTTAACTCGGCGAGAGCTTTCCGATGAATGGCAACAAGCCATATTTCCGACTAAATCCTGAAAAGTTACCCATAATTCTGCTGTGGTTAAGGGGTCGATTAATTAGAGCATTACTGTATATTCCTCATATGCTGGTCATTTAGAATAGGATGGCAATGCTAGTCTAAATGACCAGCTTTCTTCATTCATCAACCACATCGCACCTACAACCTAAGCGCCCTCACATGGAACTTCAATAAATAAACCCACGAGTTTCCATTGAAAATAAATCGGAAGAGCTCAAGGCCTGTTAAAGTTTATAGTTTACTTTCTATGTTGTTTATTTGATGAGGAAATTTCAAAGTATTTAGCCACTGGCAATCTCACCGGTGAATAAACAGAAGCATGAGGAAAGATTCGCCCCCTGGTGGTGATTGTTGATATACTCAAGCTGATCAAGGTCTGCCGGACTCAACGCATGCTTCTTGGGAAAACACTCATTTTAGAATAAGTCTCCAGTAAACTACCTATCTGGAGACATGGGAAAACACACTCACTTTATAATAAGTCTCCAGTACTGTTGATCCCCAGAGAGTGACTTTTGTGATTCTACCCCACACCTAGATGGAGTCAAAAGGGGTGATAGGAAGAAGACAGTCAGTTATGACTATATCACCCCTAACAATATACATGACTATTCAATTTTATCCCATAATTAGCTCCTAAACCCGGCCTCATATTTTTCTGTAAGACACATGTGTATTAATGGCACACGCAGTTATGTGAAAGCTTAGTGCAATGGTGTCGATGTCAATGCCAGAACTGTATTATTATGTTAATTAGAATAAAATTATGATATTCGATTGTGTTGGGTTATTTGATGTTGACTGTGAGATAAATACGGGCGATAACTAAGGGTGGTTGAACAATTTTGTCAACATGAAAAGATACATTTAAAATGGAACTATATTTTTTCTTGAAGGTGGTTTTACTTCCTCTTTGGTTGTGATAAGGAAAACAATATTTTGTTTACCCCCAGCTGTTTCGAGAATGTTTTTCCTTGCTAAAATGTGATCTTGTGATAAAATGTATCCCAATTTTGTCGAAATCATGTACAAAATTTATTAACCTTGTACACTAAATTTGATTCGAGCCTCGCTAAAGCTTGACTCGAATAAAATATAGTGCACCCAGTTAACCCTTTACCCAACAGAAGGGCCCTGTGCCAATGCATTCTCTTATATATGCGAGTCGACCATAGGTCGCCTCGCATATATAAGAGAATGCATTGGCTTAACACATTAAAAATTATAAAATTGTTAAAGAATGTAAGAAAAAATGGTAAAAAGTGTTAAAAAAGATTTTTTTTAGGCCAATGCATTCTCTTATATATGCGAGGCGACCTATGGTCGACTCGCATATATAAGAGAATGCATTGGCACAGGGTATAACTGTAACTATCACAATGTGGTCAAGGAGCCGGTTCCAATGATATCCATATGTGTATGGTTCTATTGAGACAGACCGAAGATATTTTAGGCTGTTGAAGCTTTATTTGGCCGGTTTTGGCCGGTTTGTTGGGTAAAGGGTTAATAAATTTTGTATAGAATTGCGACTCATTAGAGATCCTCTATATATGTATTTATATTTGTACTTTTCATATTGTAAATAAAATTATCCTGTCCTATCAGTTTCCCCACCATTTCAGTCCAAAAATTATACCAAAGTTAGAAAACTATGCGACTTTTGGTTTAAAAAAAAAAAAATTCACACTAAATACTGGTTGGAAAAGGAAACTATATCAAAACAACTCCATTCTAATTCGGTCTGAATTTTCGAATAGATTGTGTCAAGCATGAAATTTCCAACTGTTGAAAATTTTGAGATTTGTGTGGGGTTGAGATACCCCCAAACCACATCCCTGATTGGCAAACAATCATACACACTCTGCATTAACCATGTCTCATATATGTGAAGCTCCCATAGAGAATGCATTGGTCTAACAATATTTACCTTGAACTTGTAAACCAGTGCATTCTCCCATAGGGAGACTGGTATATATTAGAAAATGCACTGGCACAGGATCGGGTGAACAATCTGATGTATACGATGATCTCACCTTGACGTTACGCCACTTCCTGAATATCACTGATGTACAATCAAGGTGCATCGTAATAAAAGTTTATGACAGTCTCACCATCCCTAACGACCATGTAACGACAAACTTCTTTTATTTTCTTATGCTGGTGTACCCATCCAGGAGAAGCGTCCGACCCACTGCGACTTAACGATTCATCACAAAGAAACGTCAAACGTTAGAACACAAGCTTGGTGGTAGTTGAATCGTGTTAATGATGAGCAAAACAGAGGTGTTTGTATTTTATTTCATGAGTGCACCCGTACGGAGCCCCAGAGAGAATGGAGCAGACGACACTCATCTGTACATCCATCTATTGTTGTGGGGCTTCAAAGGGGGGAAATGTTAATGTAGCTTGTTGATGAGAGAAACAGAATCGTTCGTATTTTATCTCTCTCTTGTTTAAAAGCATGTCTTGCAACAATGATGCGTTTAGTTTAATTAGATAATGACCCACCAAGATGTGCACTGACTGGCAAAAAGACTAAGTTCAGTTGCACCTGTATTTCCCACGCTGTGCACGCCAGGGCAGTAATGTCACAGTTGCACCTTGATTTCCCACGCTGTGCATACCAGAGCAGTATTGTCACCATCACTGTACTAAGTTTCATTATGTAGGTTGATTATCTAATTATCAGTCGGACATACTGGTACAGGGATAAGAATGGGACGTTACAGGGACAAAATTTTAAAAGTTGGAAACTTCGGAAATGTCAGAACAGACAGTAATGCCCTAAGTAATCGACTCTTTAACTACAGCAGAATTATGGGTAACTTTTCAGGATTTAGTGGGAAATATGGCTTGTTGCCATTCATCGGAAAGCTCTCGGGGAGAGCTTTCCGATGAATGGCAACAAGCCATATTTCCCACTAAATCCTGAAAAGTTACCCATAATTCTGCTGTAATTAAAGAGTCGATTACTTAGGGCATTACTGTATTATAAACTTTTTGAGAAAATTACCCTTTAAAGCCACATGGCGGTTTGCGCTCCAAAATACACATATTATTATTCGCTTTTTAATTTTTCCCGGTATCGAAATAGGTCGATAAATATCTGAATTACATTTCTACGAACATTCTGTAACCCAAAAAGACGCATTGAAGTAATGAAAAATACAACTGTGAATACGATGTTTGGGTCCCAAACACAAAACAACCATTTTCACAACATGGAACAGAATAGAGCGTTCCGTGGTATTCTATTCCTGATATGGTAGCAATAAAGAGTGTTTGTCTGACTTCTGGCCAAAAGTTGAAAACTGCTGAAAAATGGCTGTGACTTTGGCAAGTGTTTTTTTTAGAGCATATGAAGCTCGGTACCCGGTATATCAATAGTTTGTTTATTTATCGACCTATCGTATCCGTCTCTCCAAATTACGTAGAAAAAAAATCGGACGTTCGAATGAGCCATTCCGTAGAAGTTTAATGTAAATTTACTGATTTTCAGATAACAAAATATGAAAGTTTCTGTATTTAGGAAATGCAAATAATATTTTCTGAATTTTCTGGTGAAATTTCAACTTTGCAAAGTTAAAAATTTTGCCGGTACAGAAAGTGAGGAGAGATGTAGTAGGAAATTTTAATTTAGACATGCGCCACCCGATCGAGAACTCCATATCTGGGTTCTTGAAGACATGAATTATTGAAATATTTTAAAGTAAGACACTGCCTCATTGTGAACCCTATATCTAGATTCCTGGAGACATGAGTTATCTATAATTGATGTTAGCATGTTACCCATCAACAAACGCTTTGTATTTTATCGCTCTCTTGTTAAAAAAGCCATGTTGCAACAATGATGCTTTTAGTTTGATTAGATAATGACACAACAAGATGTGCACTGACTGGTAAAAAGACAATAAGTTTAGTCGCACCTGTATTTCCCATGCTGTGCACGCCAGGGCAGTAATGTCACTATTACTGTACTACCGCCTAATAGAGAACCCCATATCTAGATTCCTGGAGACATGACACCGCCTAATAGAGAACCCCATATCTAGATTCCTGGAGACATGACACCGCCTAATAGAGAACCCCATATCTAGATTCCTGGAGACATGACACCGCCTAATAGAGAACCCCATATCTTGATTCCTGGAGACATGACACCACCTAATAGAGAACCCCATATCTAGATTCCTGGAGACATGACACCGCCTAATAGAGAACCCCATATCTAGATTCCTGGAGACATGACACCGCCTAATAGAGAACCCCATATCTAGATTCCTGGAGACATGACACCACCTAATAGAGAACCCCATATCTAGATTCCTGGAGACATGACACCACCTAATAGAGAACCCCATATCTAGATTTCTGGAGACATGACACCGCCTAATAGAGAACCCCATATCTAGATTCCTGGAGACATGACACCGCCTAATAGAGAACACCATATCTAGATTCCTGGAGACATGACACCGCCTAATAGAGAACCCATATCTAGATTCCTGGAGACATGAGACCGCCTAATAGAGAACCCCATATCTAGATTCCTGGAGACATGACACCACCTAATAGAGAACCCCATATCTAGATTTCTGGAGACATGACACCACCTAATAGAGAACCCCATATCTAGATTCCTGGAGACATGACACCACCTAATAGAGAACCCCATATCTAGATTCCTGGAGACATGACACCGCCTAATAGAGAACCCCATATCTAGATTCCTGGAGACATGACACTGCCTAATAGAGAACCCCATATCTAGATTCCTGGAGACATGACACCACCTAATAGAGAACCCCATATCTAGATTCCTGGAGACATGACACCGCCTAATAGAGAACACCATATCTAGATTCCTGGAGACATGACACCGCCTAATAGAGAACCCATATCTAGATTCCTGGAGACATGAGACCGCCTAATAGAGAACCCCATATCTAGATTCCTGGAGACATGACACCACCTAATAGAGAACCCCATATCTAGATTTCTGGAGACATGACACCACCTAATAGAGAACCCCATATCTAGATTCCTGGAGACATGACACCACCTAATAGAGAACCCCATATCTAGATTCCTGGAGACATGACACCGCCTAATAGAGAACCCCATATCTAGATTCCTGGAGACATGACACTGCCTAATAGAGAACCCCATATCTAGATTCCTGGAGACATGACACCACCTAATAGAGAACCCCATATCTAGATTTCTGGAGACATGACACCGCCTAATAGAGAACCCCATATCTAGATTCCTGGAGACATGAATTATGGAAATTTGGAGTTAGCGAAGTTGCCGCCTAATCGAGAATCCCATATCTAGGTTCCAGAGTTATCTATAATTGATGCTAACATCGTTACCCATCAACAAAGGCTTTGTATTTTATCGCTCTCTTGTTTAAAAGCATGTCTTGCAACAATGATGCATTTACTAACTTTAATTAGATAATAACCCACAAAGATGTGCACTGACTGGCAAAGAGACAATAAGTTCGGTCGCACCTGTATTTCCCACGCTGTGCACGCCAGGGCAGTAATGTCACAGTCACTGTACTAAGTTTCATTATCTAATTATCAGTATAGGAATGCGAGGCAAAATTTTAAAAGTTGGAAATTTCGCGTATGTCAGAACATACTACAAACTTTTTGGAAAATTCTTTGGCTTCGGAACCCACCCATCGAAGCTCAGAGTGATCAGATATTGATTTTTGAAGTTTGTTAATTTTTGGAGTTGTGGGACAGATCCACGCGCTCAAACAGAAAAATTGCGGGTGTAAGATGGATAACTCTAACATCAAGTGGTTACTGTTAACAATAATAACCACTTGATTTTAGAGTTATCCATCTTACACCCGCAATTTGTCTGTTTGAGCGCGTGGATCTGTCCCACATCTCCAAAAATTAACAAACTTCAAAAATCAATATCTGATCACTCTGAGCTTCGATGGGTGGGTTCCGAAGCCAAAGAAATAGTAATTTAGGAGCGTCTAATCGAATTGAGTACCTTTAAATTTCCTGCTACATCCCTCCTCACTTTCTGTACCAGCCAAATTTTGAAATTTGCAAAGTTGA
Organism: Siphonodentalium dalli; assembly: GCA_032622095.1. Taxonomy (NCBI): domain Eukaryota; kingdom Metazoa; phylum Mollusca; class Scaphopoda; order Gadilida; family Siphonodentaliidae; genus Siphonodentalium; species Siphonodentalium dalli. Next base: position 219,610,413 of record CP136066.1, read on the forward strand.
AATTATTTTGCATTTCCTAAAAACAGTACAAGAAGAAGATAGATAATCCTCCAGGGAGTACCACAATGATACTAATACCTCCTCTACATTCGGAGGTAGAAACGCTGCCTCCACTGGGGAAGCCCCTATCTACACCCATGGCGACATGAGTTATATATTATTCATGTTATCGCATTATTCATTAACGACACAAAGGCGTTTGCAATTTATCTCTCTCTTGTTTAAAAGCATGTTTTGTTAGATTGATGCATTAGGCTGATTAGATAACGAGCCGTCAAGATGTGTACTAATTGATAGAACACAACAAGTTCGGTCGCACCTTTATTCCCACGCCATTAGTACTAAAAAGTCAATATGCATTAGTGCTACCTTTCCTAACTAGACGTGGGCTATACCAATGGGACTAATGATACCTCTGTGGAAGTCAAGAAAAGTCGGCCTCTGTGCCAAGTCTTAACGAAATTGACAGAAAAATGTAAGAATAAAATCTCGGAAAAAATGATGGATTTTCAGATTTTTTCTAAGTTGAAAAAGGGGGATAACCCGACAAAAAAGCCTGATGGATCATATTCGCAAATGCATGGGTTCCCATGGTACTAAATATCTGTGCCAAGTTTTAAAACAATAGTCCAAATTTTTTTATAATTTCTTTGTAATTGGCTAATTATCAGGGATATAAAAACCGTGTGTGGGAGAGATTTGGAAATTTCAAACATGAACATACTTCATATTTGTAGGGAAAATGTTGTTGGAATCTGATTATATGGGGACCATCGAATCGGAATGAGTACTTTTAAGTTTGAACGACAACATGTTAGACACATGTGAACATCCTGATTCTCACACGACTACATACAGACTAAGATACATGTGAACTTGCTGATTCTCACACGACTACATACAGACTAAGATACAGGTGAACATCCTCATTCTCACATGACTACATACAGACTAAGATATTGGTGAACATCCTGATTCTCACATGACTACATACAGACTAAGATACAGGTGAACATCCTGATTCTCACATGACTACATACAGACTAAAACACAGGTAAACATCCTGATTCTCACATGACTACATACAGACTAAGATACAGGTGAACATCCTGATTCTCACATGACTACATACAGACTAAAACACAGGTAAACATCCTGATTCTCACATGACTACATACAGACTAAGATACATGTGAACATCCTGATTCTCACATGACTACATACAGATTAAGATACAGGTAAACATCCTGATTCTCACATGACTACATACAGACTAAGATACAGGTGAACATCCCGATTCTCACATGACTACATACAGACTAAAACACAGGTAAACATCCTGATTCTCACATGACTACATACAGACTAAAACACAGGTGAACATCCTGATTCTCACATGTCACTACATACAGACTAAAACACAGGTAAACATCCTGATTCTCACATGACTACATACAGACTAAAACACAGGTAAACATCCAGTAAATCATTAGACTCCCAAAACTCTCATCAGGCTACACAGACTCCGTTGATAAGGTTTGTGGTTAATTATTTTTAAGATGGGTACGTATCTCAAAAGGGTTGTAGATTGACTAATTACTCGAGCTATGTGCACTCATTAATGAAGAGATAAGTAAGAGTGCACCCATAGTGAACCCCACAGAGTGCAGACGATACTCTGCAGATACTTTCCAGACGGGACTTATCTTTAAACGAACCCCAATATTATCTATACGTATCTAGGTAAGTTACAAAGGTGAAAATTGTTTGTATGGACATTTTTTTCCACAAATTTCCAAGTCCAACAAGGGCCGTAACTCTCATAAGAATGAATTGATGAAACTGGTTGTAAAGTAATGCCCTAAATAATTGACTCGTTAACCACAGCAGAAATATGGCTTGTTGCCATTCATCGGAAAGCTCTCCCTGAGAGCTTTCCGATGAATGGCAACAAGCCATATTTCCGACTAAATCCTGAAAAAGTACCCATAATTCTGCAGTGGTTAAGGAGTCGATTAATTAGGGCATTACTGTACATTGAGATCCAACAAGAGATTGCACCGGCGGTGCTGGCATACTGTCACGGTGGCAAATTCGAACCGACAAAGTATAGGTGAGATACCTGCTTGGATGGGAAAAAAAACCCAAAGTTTTCATATAAACAAAGATAAATAACTGTAAAATGGAAAACAGGAAAAAAACGATTAAACATTCAATTGATTGCCATCATAATAGTGAACATCCATACCAATTTTCACTGATATCCGTCAACCAGATACAGATATCAGAATCTTTCTCTGATTTCAGCAGTTTTCTATTTCTCTATGGGCATCTTCTGAGACAAAAATGTTTCAAATGGTGAAGAATTATAGTATTTTAATCATATTTTATGCCATATATTGTTACTAAAACCCTATATCAATGCACTATCAAAAAAATAATCGTCGACTCAAAAATTAAACGGGCCTTTAAGGAAAACTGCTAGTGTGCTGAAGTAGGTCCATACTCAGGTGGGACGTATACAGTAATGCCCTAAGTAATCGACTCGTTAACCACAGCAGAATTATGGGTAACTTTTCAGGATTTAGTCAGAAATATGGCTTGTTGCCATTCATCGGAAAGTTATATTGAAAACTACAAAAGTAAAGTTATTTGTGAAAATCGATATTGCCCTGACTGTACGAACCAATAAGTAACAAGGTATTACATATAAACCCTTCTTAGATGCATATCGCTTTTGTCACATTCACATTGTCACATTCACATTCTATGTATATTTTATATACATTACCATTATACTACCGGGTACTACAAAGTACTACATTATTTTAATGTATTGTCGAGAAATGAAGTATTCAATACAAGTATACAAGTAGATGCTAATATGTATGTGTCGATGAGAACTGTTGAACAGAGATAAAACATGCCGTTAATTTTCTTTTTGCCTGGACGATGCTGGGAAGACGGCCATTAGGTCACACCACTGCCCGGATTCTGTATGTGCATTGAACTTTCTAATATTATTTTTATAAATCCTATTGTATATGTACATGCTTTATCCAATAAACTATCTATCTATCTCACTGAGAGCTTTCCGATGAATGGCAACAAGCCATATTTCCGACTAAATCCTGAAAAATTACCCATAATTCTGCTGTGGTTAAGGAGTAGATTATTTAGGGCATTACTGTACAGCAGCTAAGAGGTAAAGAGATTTAATGTTTGAGAGTACTCATGTATCCTGTTCATCGGTACACGTATACTATATAATTCCTTCTCTCATTCCTTACTGACGGGTGTATACAGTAAGAGATTTAATGTTTGAGAGTACTCATGTATCCTATTCATCGGTACACGTATACTATATCATTCCTTCTCTCATTCCTTACTGATTTCACAACTCATTATCAGATCATACCTTCGTACTTTATGTAGAAGGCTAATTGTTATAGTTGACCTAGCATTATTGTTCTCAGCTTTTTGTCATTTTGTGGATAAGTGCAGTCAAACCTCAAAACCTTGAAGTTCGAGGAAACTTCCAGTAGATCCCAGTCAAGGACAAGGAGAATTACCCAGAAATAAAGCAGTTTGGCCAAATCTCTAGAAAACGGTGGCTGAAGAAGACGTCAATCTTAATCTTGACAAATTTAAAAGTCATATTTCAATCTATGAATTGTCGATGCGGCCACCCCTGTGAAGATGCTATAATACATGACTTTTTCCAATGGCCCCTATCATGGCCCTTATCATGGCCCCTATCATGGCCCTTATCATGGCCCTTATCATGGCCCTTATCATGGCCCCTATCATGGCCCCTATCATGGCCCCTATCATGGCCCTTATCATGGCCCCTATCATGGCCCCTATCATGGCCCCTATCATGGCCCCTATCATGGCCCCTATCATGGCCCTTATCATGGCCCCTATCATGGCCCCTATCATGGCCCCTATCATGGCCCTTATCATGGCCCTTATCATGGCCCCTATCATGGCCCTTATCATGGCCCCTATCATGGCCCCTATCATGGCCCCTATCATGGCCCTTATCATGGCCCCTATCATGGCCCCTATCATGGCCCCTATCATGGCCCCTATCATGGCCCCTATCATGGCCCCTATCATGGCCCCTATCATGGCCCCTATCATGGCCCTTATCATGGCCCTTATCATGGCCCCTATCATGGCCCCTATCATGGCCCCTATCATGGCCCCTATCATGGCCCTTATCATGGCCCTTATCATGGCCCTTATCATGGCCCTTATCATGGCCCTTATCATGGCCCTTATCATGGCCCCTATCATGGCCCCTATCATGGCCCTTATCATGGCCCCTATCATGGCCCCTATCATGGCCCCTATCATGGCCCTTATCATGGCCCTTATCATGGCCCTTATCATGGCCCTTATCATGGCCCCTATCATGGCCCTTATCATGGCCCTTATCATGGCCCTTATCATGGCCCCTATCATGGCCCTTATCATGGCCCCTATCATGGCCCTTATCATGGCCCTTATCATGGCCCTTATCATGGCCCTTATCATGGCCCTTATCATGGCCCTTATCATGGCCCCTATCATGGCCCTTATCATGGCCCCTATCATGGCCCTTATCATGGCCCCTATCATGGCCCTTATCATGGCCCTTATCATGGCCCTTATCATGGCCCTTATCATGGCCCTTATCATGGCCCTTATCATGGCCCCTATCATGGCCCCTATCATGGCCCTTATCATGGCCCCTATCATGGCCCCTATCATGGCCCTTATCATGGCCCCTATCATGGCCCCTATCATGGCCCCTATCATGGCCCTTATCATGGCCCTTATCATGGCCCCTATCATGGCCCCTATCATGGCCCCTATCATGGCCCCTATCATGGCCCCTATCATGGCCCCTATCATGGCCCTTATCATGGCCCCTATCATGGCCCCTATCATGGCCCCTATCATGGCCCCTATCATGGCCCTTATCATGGCCCCTATCATGGCCCTTATCATGGCCCTTATCATGGCCCTTATCATGGCCCTTATCATGGCCCCTATCATGGCCCTTATCATGGCCCCTATCATGGCCCCTATCATGGCCCTTATCATGGCCCTTATCATGGCCCTTATCATGGCCCCTATCATGGCCCTTATCATGGCCCCTATCATGGCCCCTATCATGGCCCTTATCATGGCCCTTATCATGGCCCTTATCATGGCCCCTATCATGGCCCTTATCATGGCCCTTATCATGGCCCCTATCATGGCCCTTATCATGGCCCTTATCATGGCCCCTATCATGGCCCTTATCATGGCCCCTATCATGGCCCCTATCATGGCCCTTATCATGGCCCCTATCATGGCCCCTATCATGGCCCTTATCATGGCCCCTATCATGGCCCTTATCATGGCCCCTATCATGGCCCTTATCATGGCCCTTATCATGGCCCCTATCATGGCCCCTATCATGGCCCTTATCATGGCCCCTATCATGGCCCCTATCATGGCCCCTATCATGGCCCCTATCATGGCCCCTATCATGGCCCCTATCATGGCCCCTATCATGGCCCCTATCATGGCCCCTATCATGGCCCCTATCATGGCCCCTATCATGGCCCCTATCATGGCCCCTATCATGGCCCTTATCATGGCCCTTATCATGGCCCCTATCATGGCCCTTATCATGGCCCCTATCATGGCCCTTATCATGGCCCTTATCATGGCCCTTATCATGGCCCTTATCATGGCCCTTATCATGGCCCTTATCATGGCCCCTATCATGGCCCCTATCATGGCCCTTATCATGGCCCCTATCATGGCCCTTATCATGGCCCTTATCATGGCCCTTATCATGGCCCCTATCATGGCCCCTATCATGGCCCTTATCATGGCCCCTATCATGGCCCCTATCATGGCCCCTATCATGGCCCCTATCATGGCCCCTATCATGGCCCCTATCATGGCCCCTATCATGGCCCCTATCATGGCCCCTATCATGGCCCTTATCATGGCCCCTATCATGGCCCTTATCATGGCCCTGATCATGGCCCCTATCATGGCCCCTATCATGGCCCTTATCATGGCCCTTATCATGGCCCCTATCATGGCCCTTATCATGGCCCCTATCATGGCCCTTATCATGGCCCCTATCATGGCCCTTATCATGGCCCCTATCATGGCCCCTATCATGGCCCTTATCATGGCCCTTATCATGGCCCTTATCATGGCCCCTATCATGGCCCTTATCATGGCCCCTATCATGGCCCTTATCATGGCCCCTATCATGGCCCCTATCATGGCCCTTATCATGGCCCTTATCATGGCCCTTATCATGGCCCTTATCATGGCCCCTATCATGGCCCTTATCATGGCCCTTATCATGGCCCTTATCATGGCCCCTATCATGGCCCTTATCATGGCCCCTATCATGGCCCTTATCATGGCCCCTATCATGGCCCCTATCATGGCCCCTATCATGGCCCCTATCATGGCCCTTATCATGGCCCCTATCATGGCCCTTATCATGGCCCTTATCATGGCCCTTATCATGGCCCCTATCATGGCCCCTATCATGGCCCTTATCATGGCCCCTATCATGGCCCTTATCATGGCCCTTATCATGGCCCTTATCATGGCCCTTATCATGGCCCTTATCATGGCCCTTATCATGGCCCCTATCATGGCCCTTATCATGGCCCTTATCATGGCCCTTATCATGGCCCCTATCATGGCCCTTATCATGGCCCTTATCATGGCCCCTATCATGGCCCCTATCATGGCCCTTATCATGGCCCCTATCATGGCCCCTATCATGGCCCCTATCATGGCCCTTATCATGGCCCCTATCATGGCCCTTATCATGGCCCTTATCATGGCCCCTATCATGGGGTAGGAACTGCTCTACTTAGCCGACTCCGCTTCCGATCTTCTGCCCAGTTCACTTCTGATGCACTCCAGTTCACTCGTGATCTTTTTAAGTTGGATTTCGCAAATGGATTCACCAAGGTAAGAGAATATACTGTTAAAATAAAACTCCCACACAACCTCAGTTTTCCATGAGATTTGATATTTTCAATATATAGCGCACCAATTAGCCAAAAATGAATCACTCAATACTGACAAGACAATGCAATTTTTTAATAGACCAAAGTTTGTTGGCCCGACAAAATCATGGATAGTTTGTTCACACAATTGCGATGTCGTCGTACATGATGATATCATAGGCTGTTTGTAAGCATGTGATTGACTACCCTGCTATCTTTCAAGCCATGATTTTTACGTACACGACCAGCTGACACGACTGTGATTATGTTGCAAGTGGAGGTATCCAAGGATATTCCACGATTTCGAATATAAGTGAATGTTCAGACGACCATGATTCAATTGTAAGTGGAAGGATTTCCGTCGTAGGAAGAAACTGTTAGACTGCATGCCCATGCTCAAGTCAATATCGCAAGTCAAAAAATAATATCAAGCACTGTTTGATTTTAGATTCGAAATCATGGTGTATCCTTGGATACCTCCACTTGCAACGTAATCTCAGTCGTGTGTATGTAAAAATTGTGGCTGGAATTATCGTATGGTAGTCAATCATTTGCTTACGAACAACCTACAATTACAATATCATCACGTATGACGACTTCGCAATCGTCTGAACAAACTATCCAGGATTTTGTCAGGCCTGATTCCTCCACTTACGATTGAATCGTGGTCGTCTGAACTAAAATCAAACAGTGCTTGATAAAATTTATATTTTGACTTGCGATATTGATGTGAGCATATGCAGTCTAACTACCGATTACTTCCTAGGACGGAAATCCCTCCACTTACAATTGAATCGTGGTCGTCTGAAGATATCATCTCTGGAACTATACAGCCACTCCCTTTGGAATTATTTTACTGATAATATATATAAAAATATATAATAAAACTTCTTATTCTTTCTGATCAATAAGTGTATAGTGTATATGTCAGATCGCGAGTCCCGAATGAAATGAATCAATATTCTCCGTACACATTAGGGATAGGAGCTTCCATTAGTTACATAACTTGTGCTCTGATGCCTTCATCACCTCTCATCCACATTATCAATTCTGTATTGTATTGTATTGTATTGTATTGTATTTGTTTATTGAGGGATACTAAAATATGTTTAAATCAAGAAGAGGACAACCATAAATGTTTAAAGGGGTACTGTACACTATTTTCAATAAATTCCCGGTAATAACAACGTTCTAATATCGCTAATGTACAGAAAAATAAGTAATTTGAGTCAAAGATGTATTCCGTAAACGTTCAGGATAACAGGTTATCTTAAATTCAAAGATAATAATTTTATATAAATTTAATTTATGGCTTGAGCCATAAAATAAATTATGAATTTCGGTCTTCAAGACGTAATCAAATTAATTGATGGAAAGTGGATTGGGCAACACGTGGAACAAATGATCGTGTAAAAAATAATGTTGATAAGGGGCATAAATGAGAGAGAAGTGACTTCTCCCTGGGACAAAAATAGGGAGAAGTGGCACATTTTAGGGAAAAGATGTCTCCCAAGTGAATGCTTGACTGGACCATGGCCAGCATCGATATAATTGAGCTTGATAGTCCAGTGGTTGAAGCACTTGTAAGTGGATTATATGCTGTTCAAATCTCGAACCAAGGAGTGACACTTGGGCAAGGTCATTATAAAGCTGTTATAGATGTTAACCCTTTCAGTGCCAGGGGCCGATCTCATCGGCCCTAATTTACCGTCTGTAAAATCGGCCCTAAAAAAATAAATAATTTTAGATTGTTTTTTTGTTGTTGTTGAATTTTTTTTGGGTATGCTTAAGCATGCTATAGCGATTTAAAAACAAACTGGATATAACCTTAGGGGCATGTTATAACTCAAAACTATCACCAAGTATTCATAGTAATAATTTTGATGCCCATGAAAAACGTAAGATTCCCTGGCACTAAACCTACAAAATAAGTCTGGCACTGAAAGAGAGTAGAATATAAGAAAAAATTATTAAAATTGTAAAAAAATGTAAAAAATAATAATAAATGATGAAAATTTGTTAGGCCAATGCATTCTCTTATATAAGCGAGGCGACCTATGGTCAACTCGCATATATAAGAGAATGCATTGGCACAGGGTATATGGGTTGATACAAATATCGGACCTGGCACTGAAAGGGTTAAAGTATAGGATACTCATTGTTTGGCTACTTTGCGTCACATAAAATCAAATTATTAGTAACATACTTCAATATAGGGGACATCTAGGGCTAGCCGGGTTATCCAGCATGTGCCAGCTCATCCATATAAATACAGTAATGCCCTAAATAATCGACACCTTAACCACAGCAGAATTATGGGTAACTTTTCAGAATTTAGTCGGAAATATGGCTTGTTGCCATTCATCGTAAAGCTCTCAGTGAGAGCTTTCCGATGAATGGCAACAAGCCATATTTCCGACTAAATCTTGAAAAGTTACCCATAATTCTGCTGTGGTTAAGGAGTCGATTATTTAGTCCATTACTGTACCTCCTGATCCAGTTACTCCCATGACTGCCCCATCATAAAACAGAAACATGTTACAGTAAATGTAATGTAGCATCTCCTGGTCTAGTAAGCCTCAAGGCGGCCCATCATAAAACAGAAACATGTTACAGTAAATGTAATGTAGCATCTCCTGGTCTAGTAAGCCTCAAGGCGGCCCATCATAAAACAGAAACATGTTACAGTAAATGTAATGTAGAATCAACAATGATGCTAACATCAATAGAATAGCTGGCATTAAGAGACTCAGAGAATTACCATTGACCCATTGCAATGGACCAGGCATGGCACTCACTATGTAAATGGCCGCATACTCTTTGATTTGAAGCAATGTTAGAACATTTATTTACAAGTTTTATGAAACCTGCCCCATGATAAATGGTTGTGAGAGAAATCTCTTGAGTTTCTTATAGAGGTTATTGCACTCTCAGATAGCACCAAGCCTGCAAATAGCATGTCTGTCATTTGCAGAATGAGGTCCCCAGAGGGTGAATTTAGTGACGCTACCCCCGCATAGCGGGCTAGCATCACTAAATTCACCCTCTGGGGACCTCATTCTGCTTAGGCCTCATCTTCTGGGAAGGATCTATGATATCAAATTAACATTGTTTTTAGTTACTTTTTCCCCATCTGGGAAGTATTCTATATCCCAATCCATAATCGAGGCACCCAATGGGTGAACATCACCAACTTCAACTGGGGAACTTCAATCTGATCCTAGGTCTGCTATAGCAAGCGAGGGCCTAAGCAGAATGAGGTCCCCAGAGGGTGAATTTAGTGATGCTAGCCCACTATGCGGGGTAGCATCACTAAATTCACCCTCTGGGGACCTCATTCTGCAAATGACAGACACGCTATTTGCAGGCTTGGATAGCACGCGATACTCATCGGTCCAAACATAAACTTAATGGTATCACTTTCTTTATGACAGTATTAAGTTGTGGACACTTGAGATCTGAAGCCATGCTTTTGTTGGTTGGTGGGAAATTCATCATTAACACTTTCTCTTCTAAATGGATTCTCCCATCAGTTATAAAGGTATACATTGGATGGTCTATTATTCATCTGTAGGGATGTTATGGATATATGAGCAGACGACAGATAATAACGTCGGGGCGTGGCATAATATGCCCGTTTCTGGAGTAGAGTGGGGCACGGTTTAATTCATTTGTTTGAAACCTTTGACTTAAGACCAAATAAAAACAAAAATAAAACACAATAATCTGGAAACCTCATATCAGGTAAAATCTAAGTCGAAAAATGGGCATAACTCAGTCAAAATAATGCGGACGAAACCCATATTTGAATGTTGATCTGTATTTTGGTGTGGTAAACTAATATACCAAATTTGGTTCAGTTCACTTGATTCAATCTAAAGTTATCATCCGGAAACCAAAAGCGGAGGGACGGACGGCGGACGGACAACCCATTTACATAATACGACCGTTTTTTCAAACGGGCATATAAAAAGTGCAGAACGAATCATATTCATTGGTGGGAAAATGGTCGTTTGTTGATCTTGTTATCTGAACATTTCGGATTATAACTCATCAATATTTCAAATGATTGTATGAGAAATCATTTTAGTTTCTTATAGAGCTCATTACTGCATTCTCAGAAAGCACATGATATGCATCAATCTAAACATAAACTTGGTTTCAGTTTCTTTATGACAGTATTAACTTTTGGACACTTGAGATCTGAAGCCATGCTTTTGTTTGGTTGGTGGGAAATTCGTCATTAACACTTTCTCTACAAAATGGATTCTCCCATCAGCTATAAAAGTATACATTGGAATGGTCTATTATTCATCTGTAGGGATGTTCAGGATATATGAGCAGACGACAGATAATAAACAAGTGAAGAAGGAATCATATTGATTGGTGGGAAATGGTCATTTGTTGAACTTATTATCCGAACATTTCGGATAACTACTCATCAATATTTTAAATGGTCGTAAGAGAAATCACTTGAGTTCTTATTATAGAGATCAAAATAGTCTTCTCTTAAAACACATGATACTCATCTTTCCGAACATAAACAATCGATTTCATTTTCTAAATGACAGTATTAAATTTATCCCACTTGAGATCTCAAGACATAGGTTTGTAGATTTGTGGAATTTTCTTCATTAAATTTATTAGCTTTCATGCTACTGATTGTATCATAATGGGATTTCAAGTCACAATCTCACATTCAGATAGGAACATCTTTGTAACTGGTGTCCACGTTAATCAAAAAAGTTTTCTTAAACCTTTCATCATGGGAGCTGCTGGTGCAGCATTAAAGATCATGTGCCAGTGCATTCTCTTATATAAGAGAGTCTCGTATATATAAGAGAATGCACTGGCTTAGAAGGTCAAGGTAACTTTTGTTAGGCCAATGCATTATTCAAATTATATATGCCAGGCTCCCTTTGAGAGACTCGCATATATAAGAATATTCATTGGCACAGGGTTTTCGCAAAATTTCATGAAGCTGCAGTCATGGAAGGGTTGAAGTTCAAATAGCACCTTTTGCATGTAAATGCATGCATAGCTTTGCCATGTCTGGAATAACTCCTTTTAATGTTCCCGAGAAGAAAAACAAACTCTCATTATAATTTAACATATCAGGGAGAAACGTTGTCAAAACTCAAGATACAAATCGTTCCAAACACAAACCATTGGTTTTACTTGCTTTATAATTGTATTTATATGTTGTGGCCACTTGCTTTTGTAAGCAAATGTCATATTTTTATCTTTACTAACCAGTTGTCAGGAGCAGTCTGTTAATGCCCCACTTAATTTTCGAGTTAATGATTATTTTTTTCATAGTGTCTTGATATACAGTTTTAATAACAATCTATGACATAAAATATGATTAAAATACTATAATTCATCTGTGTCTCAGAAGGTGCCCATAGAGTAATAGAAAATAACTGCAATCATAGAACCATTTACCCCACCTGTCACCCTCCCAGAATGCAACAGAATTTAATTTCAAACTAAGATATAGAGTTATTTCCCTTCCATTGAAAATTATAGACTATGGAGTATAATCCAGATGAAACTTAATTAAGCACAAAAACACGTTGGTACCTCAACAAAAACAACATGTTCACCATTTATTATACCAAATAAGTTGATAATACAATGTATTGGAACTTCCTATTAAAATGGTGTATAATATGGCATATATTTTATATAATGTGATCTGGGGGTTCGGAAATTAGGTGGGCCTTTAAAGGCCTGTGTAAATTTCCAGTATTTGAGCTCTTTATTTAATCTGAAGTAACAACAAGGACATTAACAATACGTCATGTGTGAATGTCGATGGAACGGACATCGCTTTCAAGAAAATGTGTTTGTAGATCAAAATATATAAACTTTTACTTTGATTTGAGTACGATATTTGAATCACTCAATGATAACAATTAGTGTACACGAAGATTGTAAAATACAATTAGCATCAAGAATAGTGTCAAGAATATGCTGCTGTATTCAAGTCTGAGTTTAGTGTACCTGTCATTTGCAGAATAAGGTCCCCAGAGGGTGAATTTAGTGATGCTATCCCGCATAGCAAGTTAGCATCAGCACATTCACCTTCTGGGGACCTCATTCTACATGGCCTCATTTATTATGGGAGATCTAAAATGACTCAGATTTAAGTTCCCAAATAGTGAATATTGTGATGTACACCCATTGGGAACCTCGATTATGTAATGTGTAATCTGCCTATTTGGGGATATAGAGAAATTAAACTAAAGCAGAAATAGAATATATCTGAAGAAATTTCTACAGAAATTTGATAATAAAGAAACTTTCCAGATCAGATGAGGCCTAAGCAGAATGAGGTCCCAAGTGGGTGAATTTAGTGATGCTAGCCCATTGTGTGGGATAGCGTCACTCAATTCAGCCTCTGGGGACCTCATTCTGCAAATGACAGGCACCTTTATAGTGCTCAGGCTTGCTTATCATGCAGCAGGTTTCATACATCTTCTAAATAAATGGTCTAACATTGCTTCAAATCAAAGAGTATGAGGCGATTTACAGGAAGATTGTAAATACAGGGCCAATGAGCATCGAGAATAGTCAAGAATATGCCGCAGTTTACACAAAGAGTGATATGTCTGGTTTATTGGAATGGCATTCTTTGAGTCATTTAATGACCAGATATCCTATTGATGTTAGCGTCACTGTTGATGCTGCGTTACATTTACTGTAACATGTTTCTTTTTTATGATGGGGGTTACTACTTTCCTTCCTTGACATATAAATGCTGGCAAAAGACAAATTGCCAAACTACAGTAATGCCCTAAGTAATCGACTCTTTAACTACAGCAGAATTATGGGTAACTTTTCAGGATTTAGTGGGAAATATGGCTTGTTGCCATTCATCGGAAAGCTCTCCCCGAGAGCTTTCCAATGAATGGCAACAAGCCATATTTCTGACTAAATCCTGAAAAGTTACCCATAATTCTGCTGTAGTTAAAGAGTCGATTACTTAGGGCATTACTGTATTTGTGTGCTATTTCACACTTTACTGGAATACATACACTTCTCCTCCTAATGCATGGTTCAATGGAGTAGCTTCCTTTGAATTACTTAATGACCAACTATTGATGTTATAGTCATCTAACCAAGCTGTCTCGGTTAACCCTTTGAGTGCCAGGTCCGATTTTTGTATCAAACCATATACCCTGTGCCAATGCATTCTCTTATATATGCGAGTCGACCATAGGTCGCCTCGCATATATAAGAGAATGCATTGGCCTAACATTTTTTCATCACTTGTTATTATTTTTTTACAATTTTTTACAATTTTAATAATTTTTTCTTATATTCTTTAACAGACTTATTTTGTAGGTTTAGTGCCAGGGAATATTACATTTTTCATGGACATCAAAATTATTACTATGAGCACTTGGTGATAGTTTTGAGTTATAACATGCCCCTAAGGTTTTATCCAGTTTGTTTTTAAATTCGCTATAGCATGCTTAAAGGTACTCAACCCGTAAAGAGGGTCCCCATCTCAACAGATTCCAACAACAACAATCCGATCAGAGGGTCCTATATTACTATTTCTTTGGCTTTGGGGGTAAAAAATATTTGATTCGAGTCGAGGAACCCATCAAACAAAGCTCAGAGTTATTAGATATTGATTTTTCAAATTTGTTATGTTCTCGAGATGAGTACTAATAACTGCCGTAATCTGCTCTGGATGTGTACTCCAAATCTATTCAAACAGACAAGGATGAATAACTCTAAAATCAAGTGGTAATTTTAACGCAATTTTGACTGAGTTCTGGGCCAGATAGTATTCCCGATAATGAAAAATAATAGATTTCTAAAATCGATATCTAACAAATCTGAGCTTTGATGGGTGACTTCCTCGACTCGAATCAAATATTTTTGACCCCCGAAGCCATTGAAATAGTAATTGAGAGGAGTTTTATCGGGTTGAGTACCTTTAAGCATACCCAAAAAAAAATCTAAAAATCTATAAAAAAAAATTAAAATTTTTTTTTTTTTATTTTTTAGGGCCGATTTTACAGACCGTAAATTAGGGCCGATTAGATCGGCCACTGGCACTCAAAGGGTTAAGTCATTATATATCAGAACTGCCAGCTATCTGTGGACGAGAGATAGGTGAAAAATTATGATGATTTCAGCATATTCGCTTAACAGAACTTAGTGGACCCAGTTCTGATGCCTTCTTCATGCGTAGGCCTAAACAATATTTAAGCTTCTTCATGCGTAGGCCTAAACAATATTTAAGATTCTTCATGCGTACGCCTAAACAATAGTTAAGATTTTTACTTGAGACTATAATGTAATTTGTTTGTTTTTGCAAACTGCCTTTTCTGGAGCAAATTTTGCCAGTAATAATATTTTGAATGATAGTTGATAAGTACACCTGCTTCACTTTGTGTAGATGGATGCAAATTTAGTCCACGAATATCATTCACAGAGAAATCTAATACTCAAAACACTGCTGTATATTAAGTTAAAAGCAATGTTAATTCTAAAACTTCAAATGTTATCTATCCAATAATATGTACGAGATGTGACAAAAGCTGTATAATTGTGTAGGTGAAACGGGTCAGCGCAAACATGAAAGAACATATTAGAGACCTTCGAAACAGCGAAAAATCAATAAGTGGCCACTTTTCCATGAATAACTTAGGACCGTTAGATATTAAAAAAAATATTCAGTTTTTTGAAAAGTTATTCTGGAAAATCATAAAACCTGGATTAGCTTTGTCGTCCTTTGGTTCATACTAATTATGGGGCAATTAAGTCATCCAATTCCACATTTATTAGTAAGCGCATATAACTCGGTGGAATTATAAGGAACAACTGTTTTCGTTTGTTTGGCCATTAAGAAATAACCAGGATGGTGGAAGCACTGGCCAGGGCAACATTCTTCAAAAGGGAACTTTTCTCAATATTAATTATGCATGATCCCATCTTTCTGTTGTTGGCATCATGTCAAGTCTTTGATCATGCACTGTAGATTCGATGGAATCAAAAAAGACGCAGTTTGATTAGTGTTTACAACAGGTGTCAGTATGACTTTACATGACTTGAAACATGTCTCATTTACAAAAGTTTTTGCCACATTTTTCTTCATTAATCTCCCCAATTTATTTGAAAAGAAGCAATTTGAGTATAGTGGAAGCACTGAGCATTAAAACACTCTCTTTGCATGAAATTGTCAGGTGCATGGCCTTTATCAGCTTTATGAAGGAGGCCCCCACCCCCCTTTTCGTACGCCGTATTCCATGCCCTGTTATGAGGTACGCCGTATTCCGGCCCCTCTGTTAGGAGGTATTCGGTATTCCAAAAATACCGGTATTTGTACGCCGACCTTCCAAAAATGATCATAATAATAATATAAATGCGATTTTTGTCACAATAAATTCACGGTTTGATATACAGATCGTCGATCATCGTCATTTTAGATCATTTTAGAGGTGGGCACTGCGGGGTGACCGGCGTTCGTACTGCAATAGAAAATTTATCCATATGGCTGTTAACTGGTATTCCGTATTCCACCCTCTGTGTTAAAGGGGTACTGTACGCCATTTTCAATAAATTCCCGGTGATAACAACGATCTAGTATCGATACTATATAGAAATATAAGTAATTTGAGTCGAAGATGTATTCTGTAAACGCTCAGGTTAATAGGCTATCTTAAAATTTAATAATTTAAAAGTTAATAATTTAATATAAATTGATTTTATGGCTCCAGCCATAAAATGGCGTCTCTTAAAATTGGAATTTCCGTGTACAAAACGTAATCAAATTATAATTGAGGGATACTGGATTAATAAAACAATTGCACACACGATCGTTTGAAACATTATGCTTATACGGGGAGAAAACCCAAGCCACTCATTGACTAGTGGCCATACACTAACTTAAATGAGTATATGGGACTACTAAGCATATACTATAATGTTTATTTGATTCATTTGGTTGAAACTGTACAAAAATTACTCGACAACGACAATTTGTATTTTTGCATTCCGGTAAATTTGCCATCCGTAACAATACTTCGTACTCAACATACTTTCAAATGAAAGTGTCAATGACACTGTAGCTCAACTTGGAAAGGGAATAATTTAATATATTACAGTCAATGGAGCGATTAGGAATGTGGAAAGTTGAATGTCTAATACTAGTTTATAGACATGAAGAGAAAAGTAAAATCCAAGATGGCTGCTGGCGGCCATGTTTTCAGCCGAATGACCCCAAAATGAGTCGTTCCCAACTACATGTCATCGTTAACATCAATGACAAATTTTATGACGATCAGACTAAAGGTACGACCTGTGGCCCGTGCTAATGGATTAAATTTTGAAATCCAAGATGGCCACTGGCGGCCATGTTTTTTGTCCGAATGACCCCGAAATCAGACTAAAGGTACGACCTGTAGCCCGTGGTAAAGGATTTAGTCATACAAAGAGTAAAATCCAAGTTGGCTGCTGGCGGCCATGTTTTTTGGCCAAATGACCCCAAAATGACTCGTTCCAATCTACATGTCATTGTTAACATCCATGACAAATTTTATGATGATCAGACTAAAGGTACGACCTGTAGCCCGTGCTAAAGAATTTAGTCATACAAAGAGTAAAATCCAAGATGGCTGCTGGCGGCCATGTTTTTGGGCCGAATGACCCCAAAAGTACTCGTTCCCATCTACATGTCAATATTAACATCCATGACAAATTTCATGATGATCAGACGAACAGTGCGACCTGTGGCCCGTGCTAATGGATTGAATTTTGAAAACAAAGATGGCCACTGGCGGCCATGTTTTTTGTCCGAATGACCCCAAAATGACTCGTTCCCATCTACATTCCAATTTCAACAGCCATGACAAATTTCATGATTATCAGACTAAAGGTATGACCTGTAGCCCGTGCTAAAGGATTTAGTCATACAAAGAGTAAAATCCAAGATGGCTGCTGGCGGCCATGTTTTTTGCCTGAATAACCCAAAAATGACTCATTCCCATCTACATGTCATTGTTAACATCCATGACAAATTTTATGATGATCTGACTAAAGGTACGACCTGTAGCCCGTGCTAAAGGATTTAGTCATGCAAAAAGTAAAATCGAAGATGGCTGCTGGCGGCCATGTTTTTTGGCCGAATGACCCCAAAATTACTCGTTCCCATCTACATGTCAATATTAACATCCATGACAAATTTCATGACGATCAGACGAACAGTACGGCCTGTAGCCCGTGCTAATGGATTGAATTTTGAAATCTAAGATGGCCGCTGGCGGCCATGTTTTTTTTCCGAATGACCCCAAAATGAATCATTCCGGTACAAATGTTGATGTCAACAGCTATGACAAATTTCATAATGATCCGATCAAAGGTACGACCTGTAGCCTCTATTGTTGACGCCTTACGTACACACACACACACGCGCACATGCACACACGTACACACGGACGACGGACGACAAAGCCATGGCAATAGCTCAAACTTTACAAAGTAAAGTTGAGCTAAAAATGGAAAAGTTGTTACCTTATTCTCCGACTCGGGGATTATAGAAACCAACAACAACATCTTGGGTACAGTACCACTTTAAGTGGTATTCCGTATATCTCCAAATTGGTAGATGACACATTAAATAATCAAGGTCCCCAATGGGTGTTCATCACAATATTCACCATTTGGGAACTTCAATCTGAGTCAATGTCTCCCATAGCAGATGAGGCCATGCAGAATGAGGTCCCCTGAGGGTGAATTTGTTGATGCTAGCACACTATATGGAGAGCGTCACTAAATTACCCTCTGGGGACCTCATTCTGCAAATCACAGGCACACTAAACTCAGAACTTGATGGGTTTATTTAATAGAATAAGGGTAGGATCATGTAATAAAATGGTTTTATAAATGGGTTCTTGTATTGCATAATACTTTCATTGGATTTGAAACATCGAGGCTGGTCATATAGGAGGCCCCCACCCCCCTTTTTGTACGCCGTATTCCATGCCCTGTTATGAGGTACGCCGTATTCCGGCCCCTCTGTTAGGAGGTATTCGGTATTCCAAATATACCGGTATTCGTACGCCGACCTTCCAAAAAATGAAGTTTTCATATATTTTTATGTATTCCATATGGCTGGTATTCCGTATTCCACCCTCTGTATTAAGTGGTATTCCGTATTCCATGGGGGGTGGGGGTGGGGGCCTCATATAGGGTCACTCACCACAGGATCACACTGGTCATCCTATAATCCCCGCTGCGGGCGTCAGTAAACTGCACATCGGGCTATAACAGCTAGAGTGTTTCATACCAGGGCTAGTCTAATCAGTTAGAAGTATTCAATTACAAGTTATACCAACCAATGGAAGACATATATATGATGAGCAATGCCTATTTATGCTGTGACAGAGGTTCTCAGTGAGAGCTTTCCGATGAATGGCAACAAGCCATATTTCCGACTAAATCAGTGAGAGCTTTCCAATGAATGGCAACAAGCCATATTTCCGACTAAATCCTGAAAAGTTACCCATAATTCTGCTGTGTTTAAGGAGTCAATTATTTAGGGCATTACTGTAAGTCACATAAAAGTAGTAATAGTAGTAACATCGTCTTCTGTTCATTCCATCGAGTCATCAAACTTACAGACAACAAAGATATGGCACTATGCCATCAATGTAAAGCTGGATCATGCAAGTCGAAAAAGGGGCATAACTCAGTAAAATCATGCGGACGAAACCCATATTTCTGTATTTTGGGGTGGTAAACTAACATACCAAATTTGGTTCAGTTCACTTGATTCAATCTAAAGTTATCATCCGGAATAAACCGCAAATCAGGTAAAATCGAAGTCGAAAAAGGGGCATAACTCAGTCAAAATCATGCAGTCGAAACCCATATTCGAACTTGATCTGTATTTTGGTGTGGTAAACTAACATACCAAATTTGGTTCAGTTCACTCGATTCAATCTGAAGTTATCATCCGGAAACCAAAAGCAGATGGACGGACGGACGCACAACTCATTTGCATAATATGACCGTTTTTTCAAACGGGCATATAATAATTGTCCAAGTGATTCAGGTAACATTCCAAGCTGATAGTCTCCCAATATTTGTACTATTTGAATACAAGAGGTTGCTGGGATACCACCCATGGTGAAAATTTAACCCTTTACCCAACAGAACGGCCCTATGCCAATGCATTCTCTTATATATGCGAGTCGACCATAGGTCGCCTCGCATATATAAGAGAATACATTGGCTTAACACATTAAAAATTATAAAATTGTTAAAGAATGTAAGAAAAACTGGTAAAAACAGATATTTTTTTTTAGGCCAATGCATTCTCTTATATATGCGAGGCGACCTATGGTCGACTCACATATATAAGAGAATGCATTGAGGGCTAACTGTAACTATCACAATGTGGTCAAGGAGCCGGTTCCAATGATATCCATATTTGTATGGTTCTATTGAGACAGACCGAAGATATTTTAGGCTGTTGAAGCTTTATTTGGCCGGTTTTGGCCGGTTTGTTGGGTAAAGGGTTAAATATGGACAGGTCAGAAACCAAATTGTGAAAAAAAATGTGATAAACGAACAAATTACTTGGCAATTCTAACCAGCTGATGGACAGAAATCCAACATTTTCAGATAAACAAATAGGGATAACTCTTAAACGGAAAATGTGAACAACATCAATGAACCCTCTTTTGAAAGCCCTCCTGATGACAAACCTGCATACCAAATTTCATTGAAATCCAATCACCCATGGTTGAGATATATGAGCGGCCGGATGAATGGACAGATGGCTAGACGGACGGACAGATGGACACATGTAATCCAAAATACCCATCTTTTGAGATGGGGGTATAATTACCAATATCAGTGAGTTGGAAAAGCTGCCTCAGCCCCACCTTAAATAAATTAACCATAGATCAAGGCACATGCAGGTAGAAATTATGTTATGACAAAGAGATTTTTTTCAAGCAAATTTTGATGATATGATGTTTCTAATTCCACCTAGCATTTCCGCACCTAACCTTGCCAAGTAGTATGAACATCAATCTGGTTGCATTGTTTCGGAATTATTCCCCCTGACAGATGGACCGGTGATAGAGTCAAAGATTTATTGGAGCAGGGCTGACGTTGTCAAATCACAATTCCATTCATTCCTTCAGACTGTTCTCAGGTATGATGAGGGCAAATACAATGGAATAGCATTAATGTCACCCCTAAAGAGCCCCACATGAGCAGACGACACTCAAAGGTGAGAGAAATTGCAATATATTCTATCAAATTCTCATATATACCCATGACCAGCATCACCCTATTGGAGAAAGTGATCTGTTACAATTAGTCCTTGCCAAGTAGTATCAACATCAATCTTGTTGGGTATTGTTTTGGAGTTATTCCCCCTGACAGATGGACCCCGGTGAAGGAGCCAGAGATTTATTAGAAGCAATGCTGACTTCAAATCACAATTCCATTCATTCTGTGCCGATTTTTCACAGGTTGGGTTCACACAATGAGAGAGAGAGTACAAATATAAGGAAATAGTATTAAAGTCACCCCTAAAGAGCCCCACATAAGCAGACGACACTCAAAGGGTGAGAGCAAATACAATCGATTCTATCAAACTCTCTCATCATCGTTAATGTCTCACAGTTATGAATGCTGTCCAAACAAAAAGTTTCCACCAATTTCTTGTAAATTCATATTTACACACACTAGTAAGATAATATACGAAAGAAATGCCAGATATTAATTCCCTTAAGTTGGAGTTGCCACAAGATGAAAATTTGGCTGATTGACCCATAAGAGGAGATGGCTGGGAGAGGGGGTGGCACAAATTCCATGCAGCGCCATCTCCGTTATCACTGCGATAGATCACTGCCGGAAGGATGGTATTTTGAGGACTGATACATCTATATTTCGTCACCCATTATCTTATTTTGACCACCAAAAGTTTTCAATAATGGTAATTCTTTCGGTATTGATAAGAACAATATGAATTGAGCCAGTCATAGACAATTTTAATACTAAAACATAAGAACTAAGATCATGTCAGAAATCCTTACCAAATGTCCTTGTGGACACATTGCATAATCAAGATTCCCATCACAATATTCACCATTTGGGAACTTCAATCAGTCTATGTCGCCCATAGCAGATGAGACCAAGCAGAATGAGGCACCCAGAGGGTGAATTTGGTGATGCTAACCCACTGTGTGGGATAGCATCACTAAATTTACCCTCTGGGGACCTCATTCTGCAAATGACAGGCACACTAAACTCAGGCTTGGATGTTGTTGGGTCCTACTGAATTGCTACGATGCTGTTAAGGCAAACTGATGCTGTTAAGAGTGTCTCACTTTGATCGAAATTTTCAACAGTTGGAAATTTATTAGTGGGGAATTTGCTGGTCCCACCCGGGCCTGTAGCCAGTCAAAAACAGCTACAGTAATGCCCTAATTAATCGTCTGCTTAACGGGAGAGCTTTCCAATGAATGGCAACAAGCCATATTTCCGACTAAATCCTGAAAAGTTACCCATAATTCTGCTGTGGTTAAGCAGTCAATTAATTAGGGCATTACTGTAATTAATTTAAGAAAACAATATTTTCCTAATTTTGGTCAAAACTGTGGACTGAAAAGTACATCAGTTGGAAATTTTTCAACCTAAGTGGGGGGGGGGGGGGGGTGTCAGGTTGGAATTTCCAACAATTGGAAAGCTTGAGGCCAGTCTAGGTGCTAGGATTTTCATGTTCAAATTTCAATATTTTCTCGCACCGGCTGAACCATGGTCCACCCAGTGCGTCCTCATCCCTCCCCCGTGGCCGCGGCTGTGTGAATTTGACTGCAGTTAGACTAGATATTAATATTTTTACAAATTCTCAGGTTCAAGTCTAAAACATTCCTCATACTGGGCAGAACAATGGTTGGCCCAGTGGATTATGTTTCTCCATCTGGCTAGTGACCACAAGACTACTGATCCATTCAGAATAGGCTACCATCCATATTTAAAACACAAGGGGGTGCAAATGGAAATTTTGGTCTGGTTCAAGGGGGGGTGTGTGTGCTATGGAAATTTTAAGGTGGACACCCCCCCCCCCCCCTGCCAACAGAGACCCTCTAGCGATGTCCCGGTCTCCACTCCTAATTTGAGACCCTGTACCTCAACAGAGACCCTCTATCCACATCCCTGACTCCACCGCTAATTTGAGACCATGCACCTATTTATTTATTGACCTCCAAGTTTGGAGAGCGACTGGTAATATTTACAAATCAGACAACACGAAGTATGACATGCAAGGATTACATAACAAATACATGCATACAAAAATAATAATAATAATAATAAAATAAATATATATGAAAACAAAAAATAAAAAAAAAAAAAAACCCACACACACCCTCACAAATAAATAACATGTTGATATTAACAGAGAGAGTCATATGTCACATGCATACGGCTCAACGAGCGCTTCATTGTCCCAGACGTACACCGCACTAATGCGGTCCTAGTCATATACAGTGAGAGAGCGATCAATAATCAAATAAAATATCACTATATACAGAGAGTCATATGTCGCATGCATACGGTTATACGACATATCGATGTGCTCTATTGTCCCTGGCAATTGTCGCACGCATGTGTTCGTATTTATATATAGGCCATAGCGGTGTCAAGCTTCACTGGCGCACTAGAACATAGATCTTACACGAATTAGTCTACACGCTATTACACGATGTCCCGGTCTCCACTCCTAATTTGAGACCCTGTACCTCAACAGAGACCCTCTAGCGATGTCCCGGTCTCCACTCCTAATTTGAGACCCTGTACCTCAACAGAGACCCTCTAGCGATGTCCCGGTCTCCACTCCTAATTTGAGACCATGCACCTAATCAAAATCATTGTAAATCTAGTTCAGTCATGAATGTTTAGGCTACTAGCTCTTCTGGAAGCAGAAATCTGCCAACATCTGACCTATTGTCAATCATGAAATTAGAGATTAAAAGTAGAAGTCATGTTGTAGGGGCTATAAAATAACGAAGTTTCCTACAGTTGAAAATGAAGGCAAAAGTGTAGTTAACCATTCCATGACTGGAGCTTCCTGAAATTTTGTGAAAACCCTGTGCCAATGCATTCTCTTCGCATATATAAGAGAATACATTGGCCTAACAATATTTCCCTTGATCTTGTAAGAGAATTCACTGGCACAGGGTCTTTAATGCTGCACCAGCTCACCCCCAAACCAACATTTCAAAGTTGAAGTTTTCCACCATTGTTAAAAAATTAAGAGAGAGGGAGGTGGTTCAGTTTGATATTGGGTAGAGCATATCCCCCATTCAGAGAGCCAGTAACTATCTCGCTGGATGTAATGAGAGAGAGAGGGGGGGGTGTGGGTTCAGTTTGATATTGGGTAGAGGATATCCCCCATTCAGAGAGCCAGTAACTATCTCACTGGATGTAATCACTATCTGAGAAGACCTTGCTTGTTTTCTGGATGTAATCACTATCTAATAAGACTAGCTTGTTTTCTTTTTTCACTCACCACTTCTCCCGAATGACTTCAGACGATATCTCATTTAGTAGCGTTGAGACGTTTGATAGGTGGGTCTCGAGGATGAGTGCACGAAGCCTCGCATTTAAAACAAAAGTTCCGCCAAGTAAAATAATATCAATCTTCTAAAGACAATAACGAGCAAATATCACATGCCAAATCTCCGAAAGATGTACTCAAAAGCTGAATTTTTGTACCTATTCTACGAAGGTAGACCCTGATGGATTCCATTCGTCAATGATACGGGTAATAAATCTCGATCCCGGAGGCAAGGTCAGAGATCGTGAAATAACATCGATTGAGCGTATGATTAACCGGACTGGTGTTTTCTCATCAAATCATTTCTTTGAGGAGTATTCTTCGGTATTTCTTTTTTGTTTATATAATATTGAGATATCAGTCTGTGGTCTGATGTTACCTTCTGTTGTAGCCAATCAGACTGCTAGTCAAGCCTGCAAATAGCATGTCTGTCATTTGCAGAATGAGGTCCCCAGAGGGTGAATTTAGTGATGCTATCCCGCATAGCGGGCTAGCATCACCAAATTCACCCTCTGGAGACCTCATACTGCTTATGCCTCATCTTCTGGGAAGTATATCTATAGTATCAAATTAACATTGTTTTTAGTTACATTTTCCCTTCTGGGAAGTTAAATTTCTATATCCCCTAATTTGCAGAAGATAAAATGCATAATCGAGGTGCCCAATGGGTGAACATCACGAAATTCAACTGGGGAACTTCAATCTGATCCTAGGTCTGCAATATCAATTGAGGGCCTAAGCAGAATGAGGTCCCCAGAGGGTGAATTTGGTGATGCTAGCCTGCTGTGCGGGATAGTATCACTAAATTCACCCTCTGGGGACCTCATTCTGCAAATGACAGACACGCTATTTGCAGGCTTGTCTGTCGTTAGATAGACTGTTATTTCTGAGAAAACAAGATTCTGGGAGCAGAATGATTTAAAATCATAATTTATAGTCGAGGCTGCTGCTGTAAACATTTTATTCCTCAAAAAGTACATTCTACAGTTACATATATATATTGATTTATCAATGAGAAGACGGAATGGGTAGTAAACAGATGTTATGATGGCATCTCTGAGAGGTATATCATAATTTAGTTCTAGTATATTGAGTAATACTGAGTGCACTGTACTGTACATATATCATATGAAGTAATTCATGAAGGTACCTGGAAGTCGACATAGACTACGATAGATCAGCATTGCCCAAATTTTTAGGGGGGCAGTGACCTTAAATTTAGCCCAAATTTATTTACATGGTTGTAACAGAGTTTTTTTTTTGGTAGAATATACCTTGTATATACAGAAACACAGAATATTTACAAAATAGATTCAAATTTACCTTAAATATGTATAATTCGGACAGAATTGAGAAAAATACTATAATTTGCCACAATACCCCCCCTGAAATACCATTAAAATTGCCCGAATAAAAGAAAAAACTATTCACTAAATTCACCATCTTGTCGAGTACCATATTTTCAGACCTGCACTGAGATACCTCAATGTTTTATTTGTATTGTTGCTGTGCTATAACATACAGTAATGTCCTAAATAATGGACTCCTTAATCACAGCAGAATTATGGGTAACTTTTCAGGATGTAGTCGGAAATATGGCTTGTTGCCATTCATTGGAAAGCTCTCACTGAGCCATATTTCCGACTAAATCCTGAAAAGTTACCCATAATTCTGCTGTGGTTAAGGAGTCCATTATTTAGGGCATTACTGTAGCATTATATAGCAATTGTGCCTGATTCTCCCCCCCCCCCCTCCTCTAATAAAACTTATTTAAATCCCAACGCGGTTTTAAAAACATTTCTGTATGCTACTGATAAGAAAAGACAGTTATATTTTTTTAATATAAATGGCTATGAATAAGTCAAAGGTTGTAATTAAAGTTCAAGTATGGTACACATTGAAGATGTCTGAAATAATGTCTCTAAATGGGTGAAAATTTTCAAGTATTTTTCATACAAAATGAAAAGGGAAAACTCTAAACAAGTATGGAATTATGACAGAAGACTGAAACATAAAATAAAAAAAATCATTTGAAACGCAGATAAGATATGACTCGATCCCGGTGGCAAGGTCAGAGATCATGAAATAACATCTATCAAGCGTAACGGGACTTCTTTGAGGAGTATACCTCCGTATTTCTTTTTTTGTTTATATAAATCAGTCCTCTGTGTGATGTTATCTTCTGTCTGTTGTTAGAGGCAAGCCTGAGCTTAGTGTGCCTGTCATTTGCAGAATAAGGTCCCCAGAGGGTGAATTTAGTGATGCTATCCCACATAGCGGGCTAGCAGCACTAAATTCACCCTCTGGGGACCTCATTCTGCATGGCCTCATCTACTATGGGAGACACAGACTCAGATTGAAGTTCCAAAATGGTGAATATTGTAATGTACACCTATTGGGAACCTCGATTATGCTATGTGTTGTCTGCCAATTTTGGGATATAGAGAAATTAAACTAAAAAAGAAATAAAATCTATGTGAGGAAGTTTATATAGAAATTTTATAATAAAGAAACTTTCCAGAAAAGATGAGGCCTAAGCAGAATGAGATCCCCAGAGGGTGAGTTTAGTGATACTAGCCCGCTATGCGGGACAGCATCACTAAATTCACCATCTGGGTACCTCATTCTGCAAATGACAGGCACACTAAAATCAGGCTTACTGCAATCTGTTGTTAGAGGGGTTGGATTTTCTCAGTAAACAAGCTTCTTGGAGCAGAATGATTTCAAATCAGAATTTATAGTCAAGGCTGTTGTCTCCTCCAGTCAGATCAATAACAAATAATATGAGTTGCTATACATTAAAAACGACAAATTCACATGCTCGTTCAAGCGCAGTAGTCTATTTTCCCCATGTTAAAGGACATCCACAAATACTAAATAACGCTAACCTACTGCCGAATGTTTTACACGACAACTGTTAACATATTTGGGCTGAATTCATCTGACGCGGTATTATTCCTCAAAATAAACAACAAAACCATCGTTACTTGGAAATGTAGTTTGGGCTAACATTTACACAAATCCTCCACATCATTTATTCGACACACACGTCAGATGAAAAACAGACATGAAGTAACCGGCCAAATTGGCCGAAATGAGGTTATGATTTCCCTGCTGACCGTAAATCTTTTTCATATTACTTAACCCTTTACCCAACAAACCGGCCAAAACCGGCCAAATAAAGCTTCAACAGCCTAAAATATCTTCGGTCTGTCTCAATAGAACCATACAAATATGGATATCATTGGAACCGGCTCCTTGACCACATTGTGATAGTTACAGTTATGCCCTGTGCCAATGCATTCTCTTATATATGCGAGTCAACCATAGGTCGCCTCGCATATATAAGAGAATGCATTGGCCTAAAAAAAAACTTTTTTTAACACTTTTTACCATTTTTTCTTACATTCTTTAACAATTTTATAATTTTTAATGTGTTAAGCCAATGCATTCTCTTATATATGCGAGGCGACCTATGGTCGACTCGCATATATAAGAGAATGCATTGGCACAGGGCCCTTCTGTTGGGTAAAGGGTTAACCCTCCATGACTGGAGCTTCCTGAAATCCATAGGGAGCCTCACACAGATAAGAGAATGCATTGCTTACAAGGTCAATGTAAATATTGTGTAGGTCAATGTATTCTCCCTATTGGAGACTCGCATATATATAATGAATTATTAATGATATTAAAGAATAAATTAAGATTATCTTCGGCATTTAACCCTTTACCCAACAAACCGGCCATAACCGGCCAAATAAAGCTTCAACAGCCTAAAATATCTTCGGTCTGTCTCAATAGAACCATACAAATATGGATATCATTGGAACCGGCTCCTTGACCACATTGTGATAGTTACAGTTATGCCCTGTGCCAATGCATTCTCTTATATATGCGAGTCGACCATAGGTCGCCTCGCATATATAAGAGAATGCATTGGCCTAAAAAAATCTTTTTTTTAACACTTTTCACCATTTTTTCTTACATTCTTTAACAATTTTATAATTTTTAATGTGTTAAGCCAATGCATTCTCTTATATATGCGAGGCGACCTATGGTCGACTCGCATATATAAGAGAATGCATTGGCACAGGGCCCTTCTATTGGGTAAAGGGTTAAAAGAGCCTGACGAGGTTCAAGAAATGTAGCACAAACTTACATCTTCCCATCCTCTTTGTACTGTCATGGGCATAGCATCAACGACAACTGATGAAAAGAGACGTAACAAGCCAAACTTAATTATCAGATACTTATAATGAGCTCGTTAACAAAACAAATCTTGTTTTCATTTGAGTGATGGTTGGAAAAACTGAAGGTGAGTTTTTTATGGAAATTACCGAGAAGTATTCTGGCAAAAGCAACATGATTCTATCTTAACAAATACATCAATTTTTGTTAGGAATACTGACGGCAGACTTAAAATAACTATTTGGCACATATCAATTAATTATGGAGAATATCTTCTGGAGCTGTGTCTACATGAATTAGGATAATTTCCAAGGACAATAAATGGAAGTCTCTATGTAAGTGGAAATTACTTTAAATAAGCTGCATGAATGCTTTTACTGGCACGGGGAGACGAGCTGATGTCATGTTGTGATCGAACTAATCGTCTATAATAACAAAGTGATTAGCCCGCACATCATGATCATCAAAATGATGAGTTGCCCTTCTAGGTGCTTATAAACTTGAAAAAGTAGTGAAAATTAGCGCATTTTCAGATGAGCAGGTTGTTCACATATTGTCCAACCGCTGCGATTAAAAGTGGGGAAAATCGCAAGTGCAGAAAAGTGACTTGCCCGCAGATGCTATGGTGCTGCGATGTATGCAGCTACGATTTTATCCACGTGATCGATCACGTGATAGCAAAATGTTATATCGCATTCTCTGCATTATGCAATTATATACATATACATGGCATGTATCTCAATTTTCTAAACTAACAAGTTGAACTTGAAAGTTCAATTGCAACAATTGCGGCTGCCCTCTTCTCCCTGTCTGCATAGCAGATGGCTGATATGTGGTATAGGCCTACACTCCCTGCCGTGCCACATCTCCACCAATGTGGCCTCGTTTTTGGAAGTCCAAGAAGTTAGTGAACTTTGCGCCATTTTTGAATTGAGAGCTTTCTGATGAATGGCAACAAGCCATATTTCCAACTAAATTCTGAAAAGTTACCCATAATTCTGCTGTGGTTATGGAGTCGATTAATTAGGGCATTACTGTACTCAGGCAGATGGACCAAAAATTAGCATTTTCAGATAAAACAAAGAGGTTGCACCATGGGTGCTGGGATACCCCCATAGTGAAAATTGAAATAAGGGAAGGTCGGAAACCAAATTGTGAAAACAAAATGTGATGAATGAACAAATTACTTGACAATTCTAACAAATGATGGATGGAGATCAAACATTTTCAGATAAAGAAAGAGGATTAACTCTTGAACGGAAAATGTGAACAACGTCAATGAACCCTCTTTTGAAAGCCCTCCTGATACTAAACCAGCATATAAACCGGCGAGATCCAATAACCCATGGTTGAGATATATGAGCGGACGGACAACATCCAACATTTTCAGATAATCAAAGAGGGATAACTCTTGAACGGAAAAATGTGAAAAACTTGAATGAACACTCTTTTGAAAGCCCACCTGATGACAAACCTGCATACCAAATTTCATTGAGATCCGATCACCCATGGTTGAGATATATATGGACAGACAGACATCGGGACACAGGAACGGACGGACAGATGCATGTAATCCAGTATAACCCCCCCCCCATCTTTTTCGATGGGGGGTGTAAAAAGAGGAATAACTCTAGAACAAAAAATCTGAACAAACTGATTGAACACTCTATTGAATGTCCTCATAGTAGTGAACATCCACACCAAATGCATTTAGATCTGACAACCTATGGTTGAGATATCTACTCGGATGGACAAAAGCCAACATTTCTAGATAAACAAAGATGAATAACTCTAGAACAGAAAACCCCAAACTAAACTATTGAACACTCCATTGAATGTCCTAATAGTATTGAACATCAATACCAAATTTCATTGAGATCCGAGCACCACTGTTCAAGTTATGACCTTGACAGACATTGTACTCATGCCCCGGTGCACAGATGGACGGATGCACACCCTGATGGATGGACAGATGCTCAGGTAGATGCAAAACAGTATACACCCCTTTTTTTTAAAAAGGGGGAGGGGGTATAATAGAGTATCTCTGGTAAATTGGCACCGACTTGTAAGCCAGTTAAGAACAATTTGACAGTGTTCGCGGATTCCTTTGGCACCTTGATATGACCAAGCTCAAATTTACTTTCCAGAAAGAGTGACTTCCCTTAGAACAAACATGAAACAGAAAAACAGTTGCTGCAAATGTTTTATAAAATTAAATCTTGATTTGGCCGCATGGCAGCCAATGTTTAATTTCGACACAAATTCTTTCTAAGAAGGATGTGAGCAGACTTATTATGCTTAGCTTAAAATCAACCAAATGGCAGGACAAATTAACCCTTCCTATACTAAATGGATTCTCCCAGTCAGTTAAAAAGTGCACATTTGAATGGTCTATTATTCATTTGGAGGGATGTAAAGGTGGTAAAAACAGATGACAGATAAATAAAAGTGCAGAAGGAGCCCTATTTATTGAGGGGAATGTTCAGATAATAAGTTCAACAATATGGTCGTTTGTGAACTTATTATCTGAACATTTCCTAGGGATATTAACTCATCGATGATTTACAGTAATGCTCTAAGTAATCGACTTCTTAACCACAGCAGAATTATGGGTAACTTTTCAGGATTTAGTTACCCATAATTCTGCTGTGATTAAGGAGTCGATTATTTAGGGCATTACTGTACTTCTCCCGAGGACCAAAATAGGGAGAAGTGGCACAATTCAGGGAGAATATGTCTCTGAAGTTGCCATCTAGGATGGTCCCTGGTATTCATTGATTGCAATGATTGATGCATCAAAAACCCTGTGCCAATGCATTCTCATATATATGCGAGTCGACCATAGGTCGCCTCGCATATATAAGAGAATGCATTGGCCTAACAATTTATTATCAATTTTTCTTACATTCTTTAACCCTTTGAACCCCAGAGGCCGGAATACCGGCCGCTGCGTGAACCTCCATATACCCTAGCGGCCGGTATACCGGCCGGTATACCGGCCGCTGAACCGGCCATTATAACGACCGCCATGTGTTTATAGTTTATAGCTATGCGATTCAATAACAAATCGACGTCTAAACTCTAGTTATATATATATCAAATATAAAAAGCCTGTTCAAATTATTTGTATATGGTGAAGGGCCTCGATCGCATATCAAGTTGATTTCTTGGCGCATGCGCAGAGCAGCGAAATAAATGGTTTAT
Organism: Siphonodentalium dalli; assembly: GCA_032622095.1. NCBI lineage: Eukaryota > Metazoa > Mollusca > Scaphopoda > Gadilida > Siphonodentaliidae > Siphonodentalium > Siphonodentalium dalli. The sequence continues at coordinate 219,642,432 of CP136066.1, forward strand.
AGCGTACTTATGCACGACATACCCACTAATATATGTTTAAATGGCCCCATAGACATAGGCGGTGGTCAGGGTGTGTATATGGAATGTCTACCCGCTATAGTATCGGGTAGGAATATATGCGCATGCGCAGAACATAGGTTGTAAATGACAAAAACATGCGTTTTAAGCGAAATGTGGTGTTATATATAGGACATATAGCTGCATCATAAATGCAGTTTCTTGCTAATGCCGGGTAGTTGTCTGGTAACCGTTACTAAGGAGAGATTGGATGGCAAAGTGTCCTTATATTTTAATGATCATAGAATGGTCCATGCATAACATACATATGTATGCACAGTTTCAAACAGGTGCCACCATTGAACATATACAGCATTATGCGACTAGATATTGTATAAATTAAGGGAACACTACCACTTAATGGTTAGTGCAGTGGTGTCATCCGTTCATTTGTGGTACTTGATTAGCAACCGTTGCTACCTTAAATAATTAATTTCATTCGATCTCTCTTAAATTCTTGTCGGATATATCTCAAATTTCACATTAGGGTATTATCGTCATCAAAAACACAATCACTGGCATTGAGTTATGACATACCATGCTATAATTGCCTTTTCCAGTCAATTCGGGGTAGTTGCCTAGCAACCGTTACCAAGACGCTGCCGCGTGGCAAAGTCTTCCAATTGATAATGATCAGTGATCAATGGGGGGGGGGGGGGGGGGACCTGTAAAGTTTCATACCTGTGTCACAAATTAAACATAACCAACATCATCCAACAAGACACTATAAAATTTAAAGGAAAATCCCACGAGGAGCCCAGGGTCAGGGTGTCGGTCGTGGTAGGGCGCCAGGGTTCAAAGGGTTAAAAGTTTTTATCATTTTATATAATTTTTTCTTATATTCATTAACAATGTTTATCATTTTATATAATAGTTTCTTACATTCATTAACAATTTTTTATCATTTTTTTTTTCATTTTCTTTTATAACAATTATAAAAAATAATATAAAATTTATTAGGCCAATGATTTCTCCTATATATGCGAGGCGGCCTATGGTCGACTCGCATATACGAGAGAATGCTTTGGCACAGGATCTTTTTACATTCTTTAACAATTTAAAAAAAAAATCTTACATTCTTTAACAATTAAAAAAAATTTGTTAGGCCAATGCATTCTCTTATATATGCGAGGCGACTCGCATATATAAGAGAATGCATTGGCACAGGGTTTTCGCCAAGATATAGGCTGGTCCTCTCCCAAGTCGCCATCTAGGATGGTACCTGACATGAAAACTACCTTAAGACAGGGCTAAAAGTACTCATGTTCTTAGAGCGAAAATGGTGATTTTATTCAAGTCATAAATCTCTTTATTTCTATTTTTACTGGCTCTGATTTCAGCTATTGATAATGATAGGGCTGTATCGGTGTTCTGACAGAGAATAAAAACAAAAATCTAATGAATATATCAAATCATGTCGACATAAATATTCCATTTCTCTTATCAAAGCATAATTCGGCAGTTAACATGAATGAATGAGGTCCTTTACTATCTTGGTCTGTTGCATTGAACCACTTTCAACAATCTAGATACAGAGGTACTTGGAGCTATCTAGAACAGGTTTCTAAGATGACACGGGCCACAGTAAAAACCAAGCAATGTATGACATACCCAAATAACAACTGGCAATATAATGACATTCCCCAGCATACATTTTACATGGATACATTTTAACTTGTATTTCTAACATAATGTGTATCTTTTTTTTTTTTTTAATATTTTTTTATTCAGATCATTTTTTAAATTTCATCATGTGACATTAGTCTTATTCAGTATTGTATAACATTTTCAAATATTTTGAGGTATATATGAACATACATGTATATATGATTAAATGTAATTTGTAGATATAAAGTAACAAAATATAAAACAAGTAATTTTTTTTTTTTTGGATAATCAGTGTATTTGTGAAACGTGGATATTTATGATCACTTATTTCTGAACTGTCGTGGGGGGAAGTTATTAAATCCATATTATGTGTATCTTCGTTGAGTATAGGGACACAACTTACAGAAAAGGGCTCATTCTAGACTCTAGTTTGAAAGCTATTGGATAATCATAACCAGTGAGTTATCATCCAGACAAAAAAATAATCAAAAGGGGCATAACTCCTTTAGAAATGGTCGGACCTGATCCAAATATGAACTTGATCGGGACTTAATTACCAAGGATTGCCTTACAGTGATGCCCTAAGTAATCGACTCCTTAAACACAGCAGAATTATGGGTAACTTGTCAGGATTTAGTCGGAATTATGGCTTGTTGCCATTCATCGGAAAGCTCTAGGGGAGAGCTTTCCGATGAATGGCAACAAGCCATATTTCCGACTAAATCCTGACAAGTTACCCATAATTCTGCTGTGTTTAAGGAGTCGATTACTTAGGGCATTACTGTACATTTCATTCATATTTCTAAGCAATGGGAATCTTGAATTAGAAACTCCTTGACTTGAAACTTTCTTACTTTAGATCCGAATTTGATAAAATTCACAAAAATACAAGCAAAAGTATCAGCTGTAAGTATGGTACAAAAAAAAGCCAATAGATGGTAAATACATAGTACATAGGCTCTAAACCGTCCAGTAATTACAACGCTTGTACGAATCATAGCTAAATCAGCATTTTTTTCACAAATGAAGCAATTAGTTACTATGACCTGTAGATGATGCGTGGCTACTAACAGTAACATAGGACGGTTTAACCTCTGTAAAAACCATCACGATTAGGGTCTGTAGACAGGTTTTTGGCACATATTACGAGATCCTGATATTTTTTATCGTCATTCTTTCTGTTTATCATATTTTTTCTTGAACTTTTGCCACCTATTGACAAGTATATGTCTCTATCATCTGCCCCCATCTGTGTTAATGGATACCAACCTTGAACTCAAGAATTTTGCAATGAATTTTACAGACGTATGATGTTCCGATGAGGTGATATTTTCTTGATAGGTTAATTGGTGGGGAGATACTCCCTGTGTGGTAACATTCTTTCACTGTTTAAACTGCAGGATTCCGCTATTTTTGTGGAAATTTGTCAGCAAGAACAGCTTTTGTAACTTCAAATTGATATAATTGTCTTTATGGATCTTAGTCAGGTAGGCAGGTACAGTAATGCTCTAAATAATCAACTCCTTAACCACAGCAGAATTATGTGTAACTTTTCAGGATTTAGTCGGAAAATATGGCTTGTTGCCATTCATCAGAAAGCTCTCACTGAGAATTATTTAGAGCATTACTGTACATGGCTAGCAGGTCATTGGTATAGGAGCTATCTATCTTAGAATTTCCTTGGCACCCCCCTACTCCTATTGAACCACATAAAAATTCCAAAATCCTGGAGATCAAGCCTTGATAAGGTGTGTCTGACATTTGCAGAAAGAGGTCCCCAGATGCTATCCTACACAGCGGGCTAGATTCTATCCTGTACAGCGGGCTAGCATCAACAAACTACTCACTCTCTGGAGAACTCATTCTGCTTAGCCTCAGCTGCTATGGGTGAACTAGGATCAGATTGAAGTCCCCCATAGTCAACTTGATTGTGTGATTTATCTTCTGCAAATTAGGAGATATAGAAACTGAAGAGAAGTAAAAAAGTAACCAAAAACAATGTCAGCATGAGACTATAGATAGTTCCCAGAAGATGAGGCCTAAGCAGAATGAGGTCTGCAGAAGGTGAATTTGGTGATGCAAGCCCATATTGCGGGATAGCATCACCCCCATCTTCTTTAAGTTATATAGTACAACTATCAGTGTTAAATTGTGCCAGAAGTAGTTGGCAAAATCTCAACATCGTAGTTAAAGACATATTATGGAATTGTTCGAGTGTGATAAACTTATAAGTTAGTACACATGCGCTAAGCCAACCTGGGGAATGTATCATTCTACTAAGATCACCGAAATTTCAAATGAATCGACCATACCACTCCATAGAAAACATCGTCTGAACTACGCTCAATTGTAAATATTTACACCTCAATTCGGGACGCAACAATCGGCGATAAACTAACGCAAACGATTTCGCCATCTAGAGTCATTGCACTTAATTAATATATAAATATGACGGTATGTGTTGTCAATTTGGATTAATATTCGTAAAAGATAACTACTTTGAGCAAGATTATTCTCCATATCTATTTGATCACCCTACACTGGGAGTGTTTCACATTACTTTAAGCCTCTGAGGAGTGAGGACCTCATTCTGTAAATGTCAGACACACTGCTGACCACCCTGGTTATTTCTTGATGAAAACAGTTGTTCCTTAATTCCACTCCAGGTACATGTATGTGTGCTTAATTCCACCCCAGGTACATGTATGTATGCTTAACTCTTAACCCTGACTGGAGCTTTTTGATTTTTTGAGAAAGCCCTGTGCCAATAGGCCGCCTTGCGTATATAAGAGAATGCATTGGCCTAACAAATTTTATATTATTTTTTATAATTGTTAAAAAATAATACAAAATTGTTAAAGAATATAAGAAATAATGTTAAAAAATTGATAAAGAGCATAAGAAAAAAAATGTTAAAATTGTTAACAAATATAAGAAAAAATGATAAAAATTGTTATAGAATGTAAGAAAATAATTATAAAAAATGTAAGAAAAAAATTATAAAAATTATTCAAGGATGTAAGATTTTTTTTTTAGGCCATTGCATTCTCTTATACATGCGAGGCAACCTATGGTTGACTCGCATATATAAGAGAATGCATTGGCACATGATCTTTATTGTTGTGCCAGCGCAGCTCCCATCATGAAAGGGTCAATATAAATATCAGTGTCATGCCAGCAGTAAAAATCTCAACATGATAGTCAATCCTCTGAGGACCTTATTCTGCAAATGTCAGACACGCTACATCGAGGCTGGGTGATGGATGTAGTCAATCCACGAATGCTGCCTTTAGACTGCAGTGCACTTATAACTTCTAGCAGAACCCATTTCATACCACTCAAATATTCATGTTTTTATGACGTAAATTTGGCTGCGACAACAAGTTCGAAACTAATGGGAGTTCTAAAGATGAGAGCAGATATTTAATCGATCGGTTACGAACGCATCTTCTCACAAACCGTATCGTATAGTTATATAGTACAACTAACGGTGTCCTGCCAAGAGTAGTTGGCAAAATCTCAACAAGGTAGTAACATCAAATGAAGAGGAATTAACTGCGAGTGTCCTTGACATCAGAACTAGTTATTCAGGGAGGATAACTCTAGTAAAGAAAATGGAAACTTTAGTGGACTTTCTTTAAAATATACAGAAATAATAATATCTTAACCCTTTACCCAACAAAACAGCCAAAAACGCCCAAATAAAGCTTCAACAGCCTAAAATATCTTCCGTCTGTCTCAATAACACCATACAAATATGGATATCATTGGAACCGGTTCATTGACCACATTGTGATGGCTACAGTTATGCCCTGTGTCAATGCATTCTCTTATATATGCGAGTCGACCATAGGTCGCCTCGCATATATAAGAGAATGCATTGGCCTAAAAAATTCTTTTTTAACACTTTTTACCATTTTTTCTTACATTCTTTAACAATTTTATTTATTTTTTCTTACATTTTTTAACAATTTTTATAATATTTTTCTACATTGTTTGACAATTTTATCATTTTTAATATGTGTTAAGCCAATGCATTCTCTTATATATGCGAGGCGACCTATGGTCGACTCGCATATATAAGAGAATGCATTGGCACAGGGCCGTTCTGTTGGGTAAAGGGTTAACAAATGAGTTAACTTCAGAATGGACAAAACTTCGGACACTCTTTTGAATGATCTCCTGATGGAAAACCTCTACGTAATTTCATTGAGGTCAATGGGTAAGAATATTGCAGCAAACAAAGCTAGGTCACAAAGACTGAAAAACAATCCAGTAACCAGGGACCAGCCTAGAGGGCGACCAGGGACCAGCCAAGAGGGCGACCAGGGACCAGCCTAGAGGGCGACCAGGGACCCGCCTAGAGGGCGACCAGGGACCAGCCTAGAGGGCGACCAGGGACCAGCCTAGAGGGCGACCAGGGACCAGCCTAGAGGGCGACCAGGGACCAGCCTAGAGGGTGACTTGGGAGACATCTTCTCCCTAAAATGTGCCACTTCTCCCTATTTTTGTTCCAGGAGAAGTGATTTCTCTCTCATATACCAGTGTGCCTATGTCCCAACATCATATTTAAAGTATAATGGTATTCTTACTCACTATAACAGTTTTATACATGAGCTCTTGTGTTGCAAAATACTTATTAGATCATAAAAGGAGGCGATGTTGGGGGTATAAATTGAACTTAAGACATTGTTACTTCTCCCTGATGTAACAGTTCACTTCTCCCTAATAACCAAACAGGGAGAAGTGACTTCTCCCAATTTGAAACCTCTATGGTGGTTCCTGCCAGTAACCAAGTCTGTATCCAAGCTTGACTAGTGTTACTCAGGCTTGGTAATGAGTCATAGCAGGCTAGCATCACCAAAGTCACCCTCTGGGGACCTCATTCTGTACAGCATCATCTGCTATGGAAGACATAGACTCAGATTGAAGTTCCCAAATGGTGAATATTGTAATGTACACCCATTGAGAACCTCAATTATGCAATGTGTCATCTGCCAATTAAGGGATATACAGAAACTTAACCAAAAAAAAGAAATAGAATCTATGTGAAGAATTTTCTATAGAAATTTGATGATAAAGAAACTTTCCAGAGAAGATGAGGCCTAAGCAGAATGAGGTCCCCAAAGGTTAAATTTATTGATGATAGCCCGCTGTGCGGGATAGTGTCACTAAATTCACCCTATGGGGACTTCATTCTGCAAATGACAGGCACACTAAACTCAGGCTTGTCAATGCACTTATAATTTCGAGCAGGACCCATTTCATACCACTCAAATATTCATCTTTTTATGACGTAAATTTGGCCGTAACAACAAGTTCGAAACTAATGGGAGTTCTAAAGATGAGAGCAGATATCTAATTGATCGGTTACGAACGCATCTTCTCACAAACCGTATCGTATAGTTATATAGTACAACTATCAGTGTCGTGCCAGCAGTAGTTGGCAAAATCTCAACATCGTAGTAACATAAAAAGAAGAGGAATTAACTGCTTGGCCTTGACATTTCACAGCAGACCTCTGATTGGCCGTGCCAAAATAATAAAAAAACTAATACATTGAATCGCATTATTGCAGTATGTTGCACATATGACATGAAGTAAAAAATAGCCCTATATTTCACAGGTAGGACAGAGAGATAAATGTGTTGAGCTGTTGAAAACAGATCAGAAATAGGATATAGTGTGTCGGACATTTGAAGAATGAGGTCCCCATTCTGTGGGAGACCCACAGACCCACATATATAAGAGTATTTACAGTATTTACCTTGACCTTGTAAGGCAGGGCATTCTCTTATATATGTGAGTCTCCCATAGGGAGCCTCGCTTATCTAAGAGAATACATTGGCCTAACAATATTTACCTTGACCTTGTAAGGCAGTGCATTCTCTTATATATGCTAGTCTCCCATAGGGAGCCTCGCTTATCTAAGAGAATACATTGGCCTATCAATATTTACCTTGACCTTGTAAGGCAGGGCATTCTCTTAAGCTAATCTCCCATAGGGAGCCTCACATATATAGAGAATAAATTGGCCCAACAATATTTACATTGACCTTGTAAGCAGTGCATTCTCTTATATATGCGAGGCTCCCTATGGGAGATTCACATATATAGAAGAATGCACTGGCACAGGATCTTTAATGCTGCACCATCGCAGCTCCCATCATGAAGGGTTATGGAGTAATGTGGAAAGCTGGTGAAAACCATGATATATGTTGTACAATGCTGGCTACGTGTTTGATGAATGTGAAAAAGTCACCCACCCTCTGTGTCTTATGAATAACTACCCTGATTTATTAACAACAAACTATGGCAATCCATCCGAATTCTTTTCTGTGCATACCACCTGCATACCAAAGGTGCAGAGGAGGAAACAGACGAGGAAACAGGAGGGTACAGAGGAGGGTACATTCATAACCATATGGGCCAGGCCCCCCCCCCCCCCCAAGTTTTTAAATCTCAAACTTCAGGCAATTTTTGAGGAAATTTGAGATATTTTCTGTCAAATTCTGGCAAATTGAATGGTATTTCAGATGGAAATTGTGGCAAATTACAGTGTTTTTCACATTTCTACCCAGATTATATTTGAATCTATTTTGTTATATTTATGTGTCTGTAAAAGGTGTGTTACAACCATGAGTATATCATGTAAAAAGAATTTGAGCAAAAAGTCTTAGCCCCCCTTAAAAATTCAGGCACCTATAAAGCTATGGGTACAGTCCCGTATAGAGGAGGGTACAGTGGAGAATACAGAGGAGGGTAAAGAGAAGGGTACAGAGGAGAGTAGAGAGGAGGGAACAAGGGAGGGTACAGAGACGGATACAGATGAGAGTACAGAGGAGGGAACAAGGCAGGGTACAGAGGAGGGAACAAGGGAGGATACAGCGAAGGATACAGAGGAGGGTACAGAGGAGGGTCCATCAAGGGAGGGTACAGCGAAGGATACAGATGAGGGTACAGAGGAGAGAACAAGGGATGGTCCAAGGGAGGGTATTAATGAGGGTGCAGAGGAGGGAACAAGGGAGGGTACAGATAATGATACAGAGGGTACAGAGGAGGGAACAAGGGAGGGTACAGAGGAGGGTACAGAGGAGGGAACAAGGGAGGGTTCAGAGGATACAGAGAAGGGTGCAGAGGAGGGAACAAGGGAGGGTAAAGAGAAGGGTACAGAGGGTACAGAGGAGGGAACAAGGGAGGGTAAAGAGAAGGATACAGAGGAGGGTACAGAGGAGATAACAAGGGAGGGTACAGAGAAGGATACAGAGGAGGGTACAGAGGAGGGAACAAGGGAGGATACAGAGGAGGGAACAAGGGCGGGTAAAGAGAAGGTTACAGAGGAGGGAACAAGGGAGGGTAAAGAGAAGGTTACATAGGAGGGAACAAGGGAGGGTAAAGAGAAGGATACAGAGGAGAGTACAAAGGAGGGAACAATGGGGGGGGGGGGGTACAGAGGAGGGAACAAGGGATGGTAAAGAGGATACAGAGGGGGGTACATAGGGAACAAGGGAGGGTACAGAGTAGGATACAGAGGTGGGTACAGAGAATGGTACAGAGGAGGTATAGAGGATATAGAGGAGGGAACAGGGTACAGAGCACATATATTGAGTTAATTGTCATGAGGCTTACTGAATTGGTCACAGGGACCAGCCTAGAGGGCGATAGGGACCAGCCTAGAGGGTGACCAGGGATCAGCCTAGAGGGCGACCAGGGACCAGCCTAGAGGGCGGCAAGGGACCAGCCTAGAGGGCGGCAAGGGACCAGCCTAGAGGGCGATAGGGACCAGCCTAGAGGGTGACCAGGGACCAGCCTAGATAGCGACCAGGGACCAGCCTTGAGGGCGACCAGGGACCAGCCTAGAGGGTGACCAGGGACCAGCCTAGAGGGTGACAAGGGACCAGCCTAGAGGGCGACAAGGGACCAGCCTAGAGTGTGACAAGGGACCAGCCTAGAGGGCTACAACTTCTCCCCAGAATGTGCCATTTCTCCCTATTTTTGTCCCAGGGAGAAGTGACTTCTCTCGCCAGTATTCATATGTCCCAAAAGCATATTTAAAGTATATTTACTGATTATAAATGTGTTCGTACTCACTATAATGTTTTTATAATTGGGCTCTTGTGTTGTATAATACTTATTGGATCATAGAAGGGTGATGTTGGTGTAAATTGAACTTCATCCATTGTTACTTCTGCCTGATAACAGTCCACATCTCCCAAGTAACCAAACAGGGAGAAGTGACTTCTCCCAATTTGAAACATCTAGACTGATTCCTGAATTGTTCGATATCCTGTGATTTCAGATACCAAGGTTTGCAAGTTTAACCCTTTGAGTGCCAGGTCGATTTTTGTATCAACCCATATACCCTGTGCCAATGCATTCTCTTATATATGCGAGTCGACCATAGGTCGCCTCGCATATATAAGAGAATGCATTGGCCTAAAAAAAAATTTGTTTTTTGTTTTTTTACAATTTTAATAATTTATTCTTATATTCTTTAACAGACTTATTTTGTAGGTTTAGGACCGATGAGATCGGCCCCTGGCACTCAAAGGGTTAAAAGCATTCAACAGGGTTCTTCTAGAATATGGATCAAGTATAAATAATCATCAGCAAGTATCAGGCAATAAAAGGATTAACCCTGTCATGACTGGAGCTTTCTAAAATTTTGCGAAAACTCTGTGCCAATGCATTCTCTTATATATGTGAGTCTCGCATATATAAGAGAATACTTTGGCTTAACAATATTTTTCTTTACCTTGTAAAGCTAGTGCATTCTCTTATATATGTGAGGCGCCCTATGGGACTCACACATATAAGATCATGCACTGGCACAGGGTCATTAATGCTGCACCAGCACTGCTCCCGTCATATAAGAGTTATAATATGAGGTAAACATTATTACTTGTTTCACCTATAGAGGTGCCACGAGAAAGGCTGCACTTTTAGCTCTGCTGCAAAACACACATTCCTTACTTCACTAAAACAATGCATGTCTTCCTTTCTAATCAACAAAGGACTGACAAGGTATGATGTACCGGTAAGTTAATTCACGAGGTCGACTGACAAGGTATGATGTACAGGTAAGTTAATAAACGACTGACAAGGTATGATGTACCGGTAAGTTAATTCACGAGGTCGACGGCACAAACACTTGTGCATGAGCATAAAAAGATGTTTCCACTGATTGCAGTACCTAGAATCGCCCATCATCTTGACCAATAGGTGGGCTATCAGTATTAGGTAGGGAGTCTGCTTCAATTCAATAAACAACAAATTGACGATTCTATTCAATTCGTGCCCATTTTGAATAAACAAAAAAAAACTCAATTTGTCAAAGCGATTTCATTATAAATCCGCCTGCATAATCGACTATATTCTGAAATTTCTGCATTTAAAACTTGACCAATTGAGCATCATTTAGTGAAAGGGCTAATTTATGAGGTCAACATTTTAAACTGATTCAACCTATATGGGTCCCCACACAGTATCAAGCAGAAAAACCCTACATAGTGAGGCTCCCTACAGAGGAACAAACTGAGTGAGGCTGCACTTTAGCCCTACTGCAAAACACACACTAATTACTTCATTAAAACAATGCATGTCTTCCTTTCTTCTCAACAAACGACTGACAAGATGCGATGTAAGTTAATTCCCGAGGTCACCAGCACTAACACTTGTGCATGAGCGTAAAAAGATGCAAAAAAACCTCAAGAACTTTTTCAAAGCACTTGGCTCATGCTCCATTCCCACGGTTTGAAGGGAGGCTAAAAATAGTTGCACTTACGCGCAATGCAATCTCTAGCTGCACATACTGTTACACAATCAATAATGAAGTAGGCCTCTTTTTGTTTTATTTGTTGGTTGCGGATTCTTTTACCCTAAATTTGTAGCGGTAGAAAGAAATTTAAATTTTCAAACAGCACTTATTTAATTTCCTCCGAGTCTATAATATGGTGTTTAGTTAAAAAAAAACAAAGAAACAAAACAAAATAGAAAACAAAACAAAAGATAACATAACAAACAAACTAACAATAATTGTTGAGCATCAACACGGCCATAATTTAATCATTTCGTGATGGGAGCCGGGATGGTGCAGCATTAAAGACCCTGTACCAGTGCAATTTCTTTTTTTGCGAGTTTTGAACAGGGAACCTCACATATCTTAGAGAATGCACAGGCTTACAATGTCAAAATAAATATTGTTATGCCAATGTATTCTTTAATATATACCAGGCTCCCTATTGGAGACTCGCATATATAAGAGAATTCATTGGTTTTCGCAAAATTTAAGGAAGATCCATTCATGAAAGGGTTAAACTCTGAAATATAACTATTTCTTATTAGAATTAAAAGCTAAATAAATTTCCTTGAACATTTAGTTGAATCCAATTTAAAGCAACACCAAAATTTTGGTAAAACTACCAAAATTTATTTTTATTTCATAATTTTGAAACTACATCATAAATTGGTATGATTACATTCAATTTTGGATAAGTTTAAACGTTTAAACCTACTAAATGGATTCTCCCACTCCCATATTGGAATGGTCTATTATTCAGCTGGAGGGGTTTTCAGGAAAAAATTAGCAGACCCAAATGCAGAATGGGTCCTATTAATGGGGTTATGTTCAGATAATAATATATTATCTGAACATTTCCTAGTATTTAGTAAAGAAAGTGTTAATATCATCATATCCAATGTTTTTAAAGGGGTACTGTTCACTAAATCCAGCCATTTATGGGACCATCTCCTTTTATACTCAAAAGAATATATACAACAAATGAATGAATTTGAGCCATGGGTTAGTGCAAAATACACTCATGTGCTCTATGAACGATGTAAACAACATGGTAATTACAATGAAAATTATAATTATAATTACCATGTTGTTTGTATTTTTCATATAGTAAATGAGTGTATTTTGCACTAATCCATGGCACAAAAATTGATTTATTTGTTGCATATATTCTGTTGAATATAAAATGAGATGGTGACACAAATGGCCAGATTTAGTGTACAGTACCTCTGTAACAAATAAAAATAATAAAAATAAAATAAAAACTCTTGAAATAATTTGGATTAATTTTTCTCTCCCTTCTGCATTTTTGAACGAATGTTATCCGTAAACAAAGAAACAAAATAATGAGCCTAACCAAGTTTTCAGAATACAACATTTGTTACTCTACTACATCCACTTACGAAATCACTGTCTCAAAAGTTAGCAAATTTGAAAACCACGTGCCAGCCAGCGGGACTGGAGAGTACGCTACGGCAAAAAACATGTTGATGATTTTAACTTGAGGGGCGTTGCAATTTGTCATCATATACTTTGCGAAAACAAGTAATGTTTATTTTGGAATTTACTTATTTGTTTATATTTGTAGCAATCAGTCTTATAACCGTTCACTTTTCTAATTATTTTCTTGGCGCTAAGCCTTCTTGGAATTCTCGTGAACATGGCACCAAAGAAATGATATTCAATCATATTTTTAATGGAATTTTCTCATTTGAATGCTGGGCTCTTAGCTATATGATCTTTTGAGATGAAATTTTATACTAAAAGCATTATAACATAATGTTTTATGTAGTTGGAGTATTATATTACATAAACCCTTAACCCTTTCAGTGCCAGGGGCCGATCTCATCGGCCCTAATATACGGTCTGTAAAATCGGCCCTAAAAAAATATTTTTTTTTTTTTTTTTTAGATTTTAAAAAAAATTATTAAAATTGTAAAAAATTGTAAAAAATAATAACAAATGATGAAAAATTGTTAGGCCAATGCATTCTCTTATATATGCATATATAAGAGAATGCATTGGCACAGGGTATATGGGTTGATACAAAAATCGGACCTGGCACTCAAAGGGTTAACTTCCCTGATCAAAATGTGAGGGAGTCGAATGCATAAAGTTGTTCTGGGTTCAGGGGCATTATAACCCTCATTGAGGGGGCGGGTGTCCACCTTGAAATTTCTAACTACAACCCTCCCCCCTTTGAAACAGACCAAACTCCCAGGTTCACATAAATTCCATTTGTACCCCCCCCCCCCCCCCCTGGGTCTTGGATTTTCAATTGGTGCTTCAAGCTTTCCAACTAGTGGAAATTTCCAGCCTTACACACCCCCCCCCCCCCCCCAGGTTGGAAATTTTCCAACTTATGGCCATTTCAGACCAACAAGATACAGTAATGCCATAATTAATCGACTCATTAACCACAGCAGAATTATGGGTAACTTTTCATGATTTAGTCGGAAATATGGCTTGTTGCCATTCATCGGAAAGCTCTGTGAAAGTTTTCCAATGAATGGTAACAAGCCATATTTCCGAATAAAATCCTGAAAAGTTACCCATAATTCTGCTGTGGTTAAGGAGTCGATTATTTAGGGCATTACTGTATGCTACTGTTCAAACCAATGAGAATAATATCAATCTATATGTGGTATAAAATTTCCAACTAATGTTGTGTCAGGCATGAAATTTCCAACTGCTCAACATTTTGACCAAAGTTGGGGGGGGGGGGAGGGAATAAGACACCCTCGGACCCTCCCCAGCACCTCTTTTTATATCCTTCCACGCTAGCACTCACGCCATATCGACAAACCCATAAACACACTTGTTTCGTTCTGTGTATCTATTCTCTTTTTTTCTCTCAAAAGACTATAAGGGTGTCAAAGAACAACAACTCTAATCCCACATCTGGCAAGACTAGATACTAGCTCTATGAGGCTATGTCTCCACTCTGCATACCTTCATGAGAGACCAGAAACATTGACAAGCCTGAGTTTAGTGTGCCTGCAGAATGAGGTCACCAGAGGGTGAATTTAGTGATGGTATCCCGCATAACGGGCTAGCGATCACTAAATTCACCCTCTGGGGACCTCATTCTGCTTAGGCCTCAAATTCTCTGGCAAGTTTCTTTATGATCAAATTTCTATAGAAATAGATTCTATTTCTTTTTTAGTTTAGATTCTCTATATATCCCCAAATTGGCAGATGACACATTGCATAATCGAGGTTCCCAATGGGTGTACATCACAATATTCACCATATGGGAACTTCAATCTGAGTCTTTGACTCCCATAGCAGATGAGGCCATGCAGAATGAGGTCCCCAGATGGTTAATTTGGTTAGCGGGATAGCATCACTAAATTCACCCACTGGAGACCTCATTCTGCAAATGACAGGTACACTAAAATCAGGCTTGAACATCCATCCTCCATTATAAATAATGCCTGGCTATTTTTAGCACGAGTCGTGATGTGATAATTTCCAACTGGAAATCGGGGAAAATCCCTCTTTACAAGTAACTGTACACAATGTAAGTTTAACTGTCTGGGTGCTCCATTTCAAATCAACAGTAAATGGGGATACACAAAGCTGCATGAAACATTTAGCAACAAAATAGCTATGTTCATATATTCATTTTTTAAAGTTTCGAGTTATTTCAGTAGTGGTTTATTGTGTCCGAAGCGATCAACGACAGCTCAAAATTTTTAAAAGCAACTGCAGTGCTCTTTTCTGGTTGGTTCGGGAATTTCTCCTGTGATGTCATTTTTAAAATGACGGATGGATTGTACTCTTTAATCATGACGGCAAAAAATAGCAGAGCATTGGGGCATAACTAGAGACAGCATCTAGTCTGACATCCGACTCGCTCTCTCCTTCGTGGATCATCTCAAGAACAGTTCACCCAATAAAAGGGTATTTTAGTTATCCCCCACCCCACACCACAAATCTTTAATAAGCACCCTTTGAGTGCCAGGGGCCGATCTCATCGGCCCTAATTTACGGTGTGTAAAATCGGCCATAAAAAATAATTTATTTTTTTTTAGATTTTTGTTTTTTTTATTTGAATTTTTTTTGGGTATGCTTAAGCATGCTATAGTGAATTTAAAAACAAACTGGATAAAACCTTAGGGGCATGTTATCACTCAAAACTATCACCAAGTATTCATAGTAATAATTTTGATGCCCATGAAAAACTTAAGATTCCCTGGCACCAAACCTACAAAATAAGTCTGTTAAAGAATATAAGACAAAATTATAAAATTGTAAAAAATTGTAAAAAATAATAACAAATGATGAAAAATTGTTATGCCAATGCATTCTCTTATATATGCGAGGCGACCTATGGTCGACTCGCATATATAAGAGAATGCATTGGCACAGGGTATATGGGTTGATACAAAAATCGGACCTGGCACTCAAAGGGTTAATAAGCTCCCATCTCTCCTAACTCAATCTCTACCACACATATCAGGGACAGTAATTCTAATCCACCTTGCTTGCTCCCATGGCTCATTTAACATGCCTCATTTCCAGAACACTTCTGATGACAGATATAAACATACAAGGTATATCTTATGATACCCCCTCACCCTTCGACCCACACAAATCAGGAACAGTAACTCTAATACACCTTGCTCGCGCCCATGACTCATTTAACATTCCTCATTTCCAGAACACTTCTGATGACAGATATCAATATACAATGTACAGTAATGCCCTAAGTAATCGACTCCTTAACCACAGCAGAATTATGGATAACTTTTCAGGATTTAATAGGAAATATGGCTTATTGCCATTCATCGGAGAGAGCTTTCCGATGAACGGTAACAAATTAAGTCCTTTACTACAGTAATGCCCTAAGTAATCGACCTCTTAACCACAGCAGAATTATGGGTAACTTTTCAGGATTTAGTCGGAAATATGGCTTGTTGCCTTTCATCAGAAAGCTCTCGGCGAGAACTTTCCGATGAATGGCAACAAGCCATATTTCCGACTAAATCCTGAAAAGTTACCCATAATTCTGCTGTGGTTAAGGAGTCGATTACTTAGGGCATTACTGTATATTTATGATCCCAACTAACCCTTCCACCCACAGAAATCAGGAACAGTATCTCAAATTGACATCTGGTTTGCTCCCTCCCACAGCCCATTTTCAGAACATGCCTCATGACCGCTATCAATATGCAAGACGTCCTCTCTCACACAAATCAGGAACAGTCACTCTAATCTATCTGGCTTACTCTTATTTAAGGCTCATTTAATGTGCCTGATTTCCAGACCTCTCATGATGACAGTTCACCTATATACAGGGTATCAGCCAACCAACCCTCTCACACTACCCCCCTCCCCTCCACCCCCCCCATATAAATCAGGAACAGTAACTCTAATCTGCTATCTGGCTTGCTCTCACTAACATAGGTAGGGCTCATTTAACATGGCTGATTTCCAGACCTCTCATGATGACAGTTCACTGATATACAAGGCATCAAAATGACCAACCCAACACAAATCAGGAACAGCAACTCTAATCTGACATCTGGCTTGTTCTAGTTTACGGCTCATTTAACGTGGCTCATTTCCAGACCTCTCCTGATGACAGTTCACTGATACACAAGGCATCATTAATGACCCGTACAAAGAGATCAAGCCTATGTGTGTTATGGCTGTGTTTATCAACCATAATCAGATTGTAAGTGATCATTACCTACAGTTATCAGGGCAGTAAATGACCTGTAATGACCACTCATGGCCAGATGTACATGGTGATGTGAGATTGAGGCCAGACCAATGAAATGTTTCCAAGCCTGGTCAACTGGATGCTAAAATGCTGTGGTTTTGGTCCGTCGGACTGAGTTAGCTACCTTGAAATTGTATGTCTGTCATTCGCAGAATGAGGTCCTCACAGGGTGAATTTAGTGATGCTATCCCACACAATATCACGCATCACTAAATTCACCCTCTGGGGATCTCATTCTGCTCAACTGCTATGGGAGACCTAGAATCAGATTAAGGTTTGATGATGTTCACCCATTAGTCACCTTGATTATGCATTTTTATCTTCTGCAAATTAGGGGATATAGAAACTTCCCAGAGGGGAAAAAGTAACTAAAAACAATGTTAATTTGAGACTTTATTTACTTCCCAGAAGATGAGACATAAGTAGAATGAGGCCCCCAGACAGTGAATTTAGTAATCTGGCGTCATTAAATTCACCCCCTGGGGACCTCATTCTGCAAATGACTGACAAGCTATTTCAAGGCTGATGTTTTACAGGCCTTAACCCTTTACCCAACAAACCGGCCAAAAACGGCCAAATAAAGCTTCAACAGCCTAAAATATCTTCGGTCTGTCTCAATAACACCATACAAATATGGATATCATTGGAACCGGCTTGTGATAGTTACAGTTATGCCCTGTGCCAATGCATTCTCTTATATATGCGAGTCGACCATAGGTCGCCTCGCATATATAAGAGAATGCATTGGCCTAAAAAAAATCTTTTTTTAACACTTTTTACCATTTTTTCTTACATTCTTTAACAATTTTATAATTTTTAATGTGTTAAGCCAATGCATTCTCTTATATATGCGAGGCGACCTATGGTCGACGCGCATATATAAGAGAATGCATTGGCACAGGGCCGTTCTGTTGGGTAAAGGGTTAACTGATCCAGCTATAAAACAATGATGCTGTTTGGATACTTCTGAGTTCTCTATGCCTGATGCTGGTAGAAAATTGCGATACTCTTATGTTATCCTGGTTTTTGACAAAACTGGTATAAACCTACAACTTGAATTCATTTATGTTTGGCAGGAGGCAGCTTTTTCTAAAAAAAAAAATAAGAAAACAAACAATTTAAAGCTCTTCTCTAAATTCTCTAAAGTCCCATGTCATCCAGCAACTGAAGATTATGGCTTTTTGTGGTGATAGGGTTAGAAATATGTTGACATACATGTAATCTAGTCACACTGTGCATTTTAACCATATCATTTATGATTGATACTCACTGATTGGTTGATAGTCAATTCCTATTAATTCATTTGTAGGGCTGTTTGGTTATTTGTTGAACTTATTAGCTGGGCATCCATATAAAAGAATCCAAAGGGGTTTCTCTGCCGGTCGTCTGCATATGATCTAACCATATCTACAAATGAAGAAAACACCAATCATATAATTTTATAACTGAATGGAAGAAATGGTAGGGAAATCAACAATTCACTGTTAATAGCCTGGACCAGTGCAATATGCAAATCACACATGTCCAGCTGGATTGGACCTTACAGCTAATGAACACAGTAATTGACATAGAAATTTCATTGTCATATAATATAGATCTCGGATCATCAATGCTGAAGGGTGATTTTCACCAATCTCAGTAGTTTCTTCCGTCAGTCAGATGTATTGTCGTCCGCAAGTCGGATGATGATAATGTGAAGTGACACATCATGGCTCAATGCACCTTGTTAGTAAATTAAAGGTGTATTTTGTGACACTTTTACTGTGACCTATATACCACACACAACGAATACTATACCTGTCATTCTATATATGCTTTCGTTTTAAAAAAAATAATCCCTTCATTGGTTAGCAGACTTTTTTCTCTTAACATTGATTGATCAGTAGAAATAAAAAAATATATATATATATTTTTACTATTAAATCTTAATCTGGTTTTAACTTGTTTCACAGTTGAAATATTTATATAGATGTTATAAACAAAGGAGAATATGTTTGTGAAACCTCAAAATCTTGAGTTGTCACATTGTTATTTAAATAAGTGAGATGATGATAATTTGAAGTGACAGATTACAGCAGAGTGCACCTAGTTAGTTAATTACAGGTGTATGATCTGACACCTTTAATGCAACCTACCACACACAATGACAAGCCTATCTGTCATTCTTGATATGCATTCGTTTTATATAATAACACCTTCAAATTCGTTTGCAGATTTTTTTTCTTTGAACGTTGATTGATCAGTTGAAATACCAGCAATGTAAAATAAATAAAAATTTATTATGCACAAATGGTTTTAAATAATAAAAGGGGAATTGTTTCTGAGGCCTAATAATCTGAGCTTATTGCACAAAATAAGTGAGATAACGATAATATGATGTGACGTATCATACCTGAGTGCTCATAGTTAGCAAATTACAGGTGTTTGATCTGACACCTTCACTGTAACCTACCACCCACTATGATAAGTGTATCTGTCATACCCTGATACCACACATGATTATGTTTTGTTATAATAACCCCATAAAGTTGATCAGCAGATTATTCTCTCTGTCATACAGTGATACCACACATGATGGTGTGGGGAGTGGTGGGGTGTTGTGGGGTGGGGGGGGGGTCAGCAGATTATTCTGTCTCTGAACACATTGATTGGCCAGTTGAAATAAGAAAAAAATAAATGAAATTGTATTTTGAAATTTAAGAATGGGTTTTAAATTGTTCTACAGTTGAATTATTTTTAATAAAAGGTCAGCCGACCACAGTGTCCCCCGAAAACGTGGCAAGTCGATGCTGCTTTGTTAATAAAAAAATGTTGAAATATTCTAAGTCGAAAAGGGGTAATAACTCTGTAAAAAAATAATTTTTCCGTCATCTATATACATGTTGCATATCTCCAACATGTGGGTAACAATACTCTGAAGTTTCAAATATCTACAATCAAAACTGTAGGAGGAGTTGATTACACCATGAAGGTACCCTCATACAGAAAATTAAAAAAAATGTTGAAATTTTTTAAGTCGAAAAGGGTTAATATGGGCAACAACATTCTGAAGTATCAAATCTCTAGGATGAAAACTGTAGGAGGAGATGATTACACCACGAAGGTACTCAAAAGTGTGACGGACGGATGGATGGATGGACGGACGGACGGACGGATTGACAGAGCCCGTTTCTATAGTCCCCCAAAAATAAATTTTTGGGGGGACAATAAAAAATACCAAGTAGATCATACAATCAAATGTTTCTTATCTCATAATCAGAGCTCCTGCAATGTCTCCACAAAATAAGAGAGATGATGATAATTTGAAATGACACAACATAGCTGAGTGCACATAGTTATCAACTTAAAGGTGTTTTATCCAAAACCTTTGTCGTGACCTACCACCCACATTGACATGCCGATCTGTCATACTCCACTTGAGAAATGGATGTTGGTTTGCTTGCATTACATAGAGTTTGGATGTAGGTTGGTCTGACATTTTGTGTGGAATGCGAAAGCATTCCACACATAAAAATGTCAGACCAACTGGCATCCATACTCAAACTTGACCTGTATATGCTTGTGATTAAACCATATACCAAGTTTTGAGTCGATCGTAAAACTTAAATACAAAAGTTATCATCAGGAAACCAAAACAAAATCTATCACCCTCCCCAATTTCTATACTATTTCTTGGTACCCCTTATAATTAACCCTTCGATAACTGGAGCTTCCTGAAATTTAATGAAAACTCTGTGCCAATGCATTCTCTTATATATGCGAGCCTCGCATATATAAGATAATACATTGGCCTAACAATATTTACGATGACCTTGTAAGCCAGCGCATTCTCTTATATATGCGAGGCTCCCTATGGGAGACTCACATATATAAGAGAATGCACTGGCACAGGATATTTAATGCTGCACCAGTGCTGCTACTGTCAGGAAAGGGTTAAACTTATTTCTTCCAATAGTCCTGTATCTGTAACAAATATGTAAGATGCAAATAACCTGCAGCCAGCCAGTAGCTTTGACCTTTATCATCCCTGACTCCAATATTATCTGCCCAAAATCAGTGAATACACTCCATAATGTATTGCACCCATATCCACCCTGTATTAGCATAAACAGAAAACGCCAATTTACTAATCTACTTGGTATTAAAACTGAATTAAATTCAAATAAACGTTATCAGTGATTGTCCGATAGCCCCTATAATAACCGACTGGCTTCCACTCACACACAAAAGGATGCAGCGGGTAACAAATGAACTACATCCCCTTTATCACAGGTTATTAACATCATACTCAATAACCCTCAGATCGTTTACTTCTTCATGATAATGACCCGCAATCTACAATTAAGTTACAAACGACTTAATCTGGGTTAGAATTCCGCCAGCCATGATCTTCAGTATAATAACCTGATTTTTGTCTGATTTCTTCTTTTTCTTCACTTTGGGCTGGTGTGGGGTAAAATAACCACCTTATGAAACAGCGTTTAAAGATGCTTAATCTGATTAAACGCCCCTCAATTACTATTTATTTGGATTTGGGGGTAACAAAAATATTTGATTCAAGTTGAGGAACCCACCTATCAAAGCTCAGAGTTATTAGATATCAATTTTTGAAATCTATTATTTTTCACCATCGAGACTTATTATTGGCCCAGTAAAAAGTGACGGCGACCAAATTGCGGATGACGATGGATAACTCTAAAATCAAGAGGCTTTGTGTTGATAATAAGGCCAAATTTCGTCGGACAACATGTTGATAAATAACAC
Organism: Siphonodentalium dalli; assembly: GCA_032622095.1. Classification (NCBI taxonomy): domain Eukaryota; kingdom Metazoa; phylum Mollusca; class Scaphopoda; order Gadilida; family Siphonodentaliidae; genus Siphonodentalium; species Siphonodentalium dalli. The sequence continues at coordinate 219,664,388 of CP136066.1, forward strand.
ATTTCGGGCAATTTTATATTATAGTTGACTGTGGTTAACATTATTTTTGGGCAATTAATCGATTCTGATAGCTGAAGCAGCATTTAAAAAAAATGTTGTAGTTGTTGGAATCTGATTATATGGGAACCATCGAATCAGATAGAGTACCTTTAATAGCTTGGTTTACCAATTGCAAAAAAAATATTAATTGATTTTATGTTCATATTTACTGAAATATGAACAAAATATTAATTGATTTTATGTTCAAATTGACTGAAATATGAACAAAATATTGACCCTACTCCGGTAGGGTGATCGAATAGAAATGGATAATAACCTTACTCAAAGTAGTTATTATTACAAATCAAGGCTTGAAATAGGGTGTCTGTCATTTGCAGAATGAGGTCCCCAGAGGGTGAATTTAGTGATGCTACCTTGAATAGCGGGCTAGCATCACCAAATTCACCCTCTGGGGACCTCATTCTGCTTACACCTCAGCAGAATGAGGTCCCCAGAGGGTGAATTTGGTGATGCTAGCCCGCTATGCGGGGTAGCATCACTAAATTCACCCTCTGGGGACCTCATTCTGCAAATGACAGACACCCTATTTCAAGGCTTGTTACAAATACTATATCCAAATTGACAACACACACTGTCATCTATCTATATAAAAGACAAGTGTTTGTCTGTGTGTGTGAGTGTGTGTATCTGCGTTTATTTGTGAGTTTAAAAGTTTATCACCCATAATGTCCGATTGCGCCATTGACCATGTCCTGTGGCACATCTAAGAATACGACAGGCAAAATTTCAGTCCAATCGGTACAACATGACCTGAGATATTACGCGTTTCGCAAAGGTTATCAAGGCGATAGTTTTATTGATATAATGCGTATAAGATGATATAAGACAAATGTGGTTTGAACGGCATCTGTGCCAAAGCTAAATTCCAGACAAACTCTGTGCACCATTTGCCGGGTTATAGATACTGATCAGTGGTGACGTTATTTTCCTGCAATCATGTTTGTCACCCATCATTTTTTACCTCAGACGACTTAACCCTTTACCCAACAAAACGGCCAAAACCGGCCAAATAAAGCTTCAACAGCCTAAAATATCTTCGGTCTGTCTCAATAGAACCATACAAATATGGATATCATTGGAACCGGCTCCTTGACCACATTGTGATAGTTACAGTTATGCCCTGTGCCAATGCATTCTCTTATATATGCGAGTCGACCATAGGTCGCCTTGCATATATAAGAGAATGCATAAAATTGGCCTAAAAAAAATCTTTTTTGAACACTTTTTACCATTTTTTCTTACATTCTTTAACAATTTTATAATTTTTAATGTGTTAAGCCAATGCATTCTCTTATATATGTGAGGCGACCTATGGTCGACTCGCATATATAAGAGAATGCATTGGCACAGGGCCCTTCTGTTGGGTAAAGGGTTAAAAGGGGCATACATGAGCAGCACAGAGCATTCCTTATAAGCTTTTAGATGATATGTAGGGAAATTGGTACATGTCACATGATAGGTGCCCTTGACCTCAAGTAACTTAAAAGGCAATAATAATTAGCAATAACGAGCGTTTATTATCAGCTTATAATATCGATTGTAACTTTATCTGGAGAGTATCATGCAATAGGTGCTGATTACCTCAGGTAACTAAAAATATTTTTAATTAATTGAAATTACTAATAATTTACTAATTCTTCACATGATTTTCCTGCATATCATGTTTGTCCACCATCATTTTTGATGGGCAATCCAGATGCTCTGTAAATTTTTTCCCATCAAAATGTTCCTAAATAAGCCTAATATACTGATGATATTATATGTAATATCTCAGGTTGTCTTGTGTCTAAAGTAACATCTGAAGACCGATTATTGTGTTTTCTATTTCACAGTGCGGTTGAATTATAACTTATGATAACATCTGGAGGCTGTGTTTTTTGAACACTTGTTAATATTTTCCAATCACAACGTTCACCTTATGCTATTTACGAAGCCCGCAGAGGAGTACCTGCTGACATCAAATGATCAAAAGAAATTTGCCGACAAAAAATTTATAATTTGTAAAGGCGAATCTTCAATGCAGTATGATGCTAGTGTGTGTTTTTTTTTCAAGACATCTCTGTTCTTCTAATATCTTCAAAAGAATTTTGGAAAAATGTGAAGTATTATAGCTTATGTTTACCACAGAGTCATGGCTTATTTCGTCTCATAAATTCCTCTCTTATCAGCATTTTTTGCCTTATACTTGGCATTTCAGTATTTAATGAGACATTATATGCAGATAATACATAAAATATGGAATGCTGCACAGTAGCCTGAACCAAATGAGTGCATCCAGGGGTCTTACCCACAGGGAGGGTGCATATTATAAACTAATGGAAGAATCTGCTATTAGGCCTTAATTAAGATATGGTCCTGGACATTTGCGACAATTCAAATCAAAACCAGTCCTAAGTCGAAAAAATTATTATTTGAGTGCAATAGAGTGTGATAAGAGCTTTACATAGGTCACACATATAAGGGGGTACTTTGTTGTTGTCCAAAGTTATGTAAATTTGATTGTCAGTGTTGATATGAACTGATTCTGGAGATAATCAGAGATAATCACATTTAAAGACAATCAAATTAGCAAAATTGTGAATAAATATACACCAATATATGTCCAGATTACAAAAAGCACAAAAATAGACACAAAATTCACTTTATGCTACTTTATATGGACAGAGTGGAACAATATACAAATGTGTCAAAAACAAAAAATCATAATTTTTATTAAATATTATGTATTTACTCAAGATTAGAAATCCTGACTTACGACTGGTTTTGATGTGGCGGGTCACATTTGCAGATTGAGGTCCCCAGAAAAATATAATATAAAAAAATTTATATTATAATTTGTAAAGGTGAATCTTCAATACAGTATGATGTTAGGGTGTTTTTCTTTGAAGACATCTCTGTTCTTCCTATATCTTCAAACGAATTTAAAAAAAAATGTGAGTCCTGTCTTTTATCACCTCATAAATTCCTGTCTTATCCACATTTTTTGCATTAAACTTGGCATTTCAGTATTAATGAGACATTATCTGTGGATAATACAGAAAGTATGGAATTCTGCACCAAATGAGTGCATCCCAAGTCTGGAAATAGTGTGTCTGATATTAGCAAAATGAGGTCCCCAGAGGGTGAATTTAGTAATGCTATCCCACCCGTCACAATATTCACCCTCGGGAACCTCATTCTGCTTAGGCCTCAACTGCTATGGGAGAATTTTAAATTATCAGATTGAAGTTCCCCAGTTGAAGTTGATGTTCACCCATTAGTCAGCTCGATTATGCAATTTATCTTCTGCAAATTAGGGGACATAGAAACCGAACAGAAGGAAACAAGCAGTCGCAGACGGCGGTATCCCCCGCCGAATTGTGCAGTTGGGGAAGTGCATTCTCAATAATGTTTGTGTTCTCAGTATGTGCTAAACAAGAGGGGGGGATTTTGTAAAATGACTGGCTTGCGAACTCATTTTAGGTACTGACATTTGTGGAAATTAGCCATGTGACGTCGTCCATTTGCACCAAAAATAATAAACAAAGTCCAATAACTCTGCTGAAAATATCCGGCCCGGACCTGGTTTGCGAACTCGTTCTAGATACTGGTCATGTGAACTCATATACCAAAAATCTTTTTAATCCGTTGACATTTGTGGAAATGAGCCCTGTGACGTTGTAGTCCAATAAGTCCGCTTAAAATATCCGGCCGGACCTGGTTTGCGAACTCGTTCTAGATACTGGTCAAGTGAACTCATATACCAAATATCTTTGAAATCTGTTGAGATTTGTGGAAATGAGCCCTGTGACATCGTCTATTTGCTATTTGGTAAATTCGACAAAAATAATTAACAAAGTCCAATAACTCTGGTAAAAATATCCGGCCAGACCTGGCTTGCGAACTCATTCTAGGTAATGGTCAGGTGAACTCATATACCAAAAATCTTTGAAATCCGTTGACATTTGTTCAAGTTATGACTCTTACAAATTCGGGACGGATGGAACCCATTCCTATATCCCACACAAATTTTCAATTTGGTGGGGGATAAAAAGTAACTAAAACGATGTTTATTTGAGACTAATACTTCCAGATGAAGCCTAAAGCAGAATGAGGTCCATAGAGGATGAATTTCATAATGCTACCCACTTGTGATGGGGTAGCGTCACTAAATTCACCCTCTGAGACCTCATTCTGCAGATGACAGCCACACAATTACCAAACTTGAGTTCATCCATGTTCTATTCCACAGGGTTCCTTCAGTGGTATAATAGCGTATATGTAGATTCAGTGGTATAATAGCGTATATGTAGATTCAGTGGTATAATAGCGTATATGTAGATTCAGTGGTATAATAGCGTATATGTAGATTCAGTGGTATAATAGCGTATATGTAGATTCAGTGGTATAATAGCGTATATGTAGATTCAGTGGTATAATAGCGTATATGTAGATTCAGTGGTATAATAGCGTATATGTAGATTCAGTGGTATAATAGCGTATATGTAGATTCAGTGGTATAATAGCGTATATGTAGATTCAGTGGTATAATAGCGTATATGTAGATTCAGTGGTATAATAGCGTATGTATAGATTCAGTGGTATAATAGCGTATATGTAGATTCAGTGGTATAATAGCGTATGTATAGATTCAGTGGTATAATAGCGTATGTGTAGATTCAATGGTATAATAGCGTATGTGTAGATTCAATGGTATAATAGCGTATGTGTAGATTCAGTGGTATAATAGCGTATATGTAGATTCAATGGTATAATAGCGTATGTATAGATTCAGTGGTATAATAGCGTATGTATAGATTCAGTGGTATAATAGCGTATGTGTAGATTCAGTGGTATAATAGCGTATGTGTAGATTCAATGGTATAATAGCGTATGTGTAGATTCAGTGGTATAATAGCGTATATGTAGATTCAATGGTATAATAGCGTATGTATAGATTCTGCTGTACGTCTATCTTGTTTCTCCAAGGGTAGGCCTCAAAATATGGTCCTGGTCATTTGCAGAATGAGGTCCCAAGAGGGTGAATTTAGTGATGCTACACCACACAGTGGGTTAACATCACCAAATTCATCCTCTGAGAACCTCATTCTGCATGACCTCATCTGCTATGGGAAACCTGGACACAGATTTATCTTTTCAAATGGTGAAGATGCGATGTGCACTCATTGGGCACCTCGATTATGCATTGTGTCATCTGCCAATTTGGAGATATAGAGAAATTAACACAAAAAATATTCTTTGAAAAGAAGTTTCTAAAGAAATATAAAAAACCTGTTAATTTGCTAATAAAGATGCTTTCTAAAAAAGATGAGGCCTAAGCACAATGAGGTCCCCAGAGGGTGAATTTAGTGATACTAGCCCATCGACTATATTCTTCAAGGTCAGGGGGGCTAATAAACTTGTTGTCTCATCCCAGACTGATTTATAAGTCACCCCATTAACGGCTATCAGGACTCACAACACCTGAAGTTGAAAAAGTTATATTTTATCTTTGAAAAATATTCTGCTAAAGATAAATTGGGCAGAACCTGCAGTTTTAGTTGACCCTAGGAAAGAATCTGAGCATGTAGTTTATCAAAGAAAGTGCTCGAACCTTAAATATCATATATTCTGAAGATTATTCATATATCTTACAAACTATTTTAGAAAAAAAGGGAAAGGCCATTATCTTATCAATTCATTACTTTTCTTTGTCTGTGGAGTCAGTCTGCAGGTTACATCATTAGTTTTGCACCAAGGAGAGATTTGAGAAAGTGCAGTTGATAAAACAGAAAGCAAGGGGCGTCAGTAACAGGAGGGGAGGCAGAAATGCATCACTCTTTATTATCATCACCCTGATTGCAAAATTTACAGCAAGGTGTCAATGATGGGGACAAATTGGATATTCAAAAATATTTGAATTGGGGATCCTATTCGGTGTCGACACTGAATCACACCAACGATATCAAGGTCGAATCGCATTTGGAATATTCGCAGGGTCCAATAGCAGGGATGGTGGAAATACTGATGAGCAAGGAGACACATACTCCAGAAGGGCACATTTTCCATAATGTAAATACAGTAATGCCCTAAATAGTCGACTCCTTAACCACAACAGAATTATGGGTAACTTTTCAGGATTTAGTCGGAAATATGGCTTGTTGCCATTCAGCAGAATTATGGGTAACTCAGTGAGAGCTTTCTGATGAATGGCAACAAGCCATATTTCTGACTAAATCCTGAAAAGTTACCCCTGATTCTGCGGTGGTTAAGGAGTTGATTATTTAGGTCATTACTGTATACTCCAGAAGGGCACATTTCCCGTAATGTAAATACACGTATTGCATGATTAGCCCCTAAATCTGGCCTCATATTTTTAGTATTAAAGACACAGGTGTATTACCAGCAAGCGCAGTGACGTAAGAGCTTAGCACAATTATATCAATGTCAATACCGGAACTATATTTTTATGTTAATTAGAATATAATTTTGATATTCAATTTGTGGTTATTTAGTGTTGACTGTGAGATAAACATGGGTCATAAGGGTGGTTGAACACTTTTGTGAACATGAAAAGACACACGAGATAATTTTTGCCTTGCTAAAATGTGATCATGTGATAAAATGGATCTCAAATTTGTCGTAATTCTATAAAATTTTATTAACCTCGTCCATTAAATTGATCTCCCAGGCTGACAGAAAGCTGACAAGAAATCTTTTTATCAATTCAGATATGAAATTGAAAAATTATGATACATGTAGTTTATACAATCTTCATCATTAAACAGGTATGAAAATACAGTTTTACTAACTTTATTTTACTTTCTGTTAGTTTTTAGCATTTTTGTTTGATCTCTGAATCTGAATGGCACCCTTCTTGGTGGAAAGCTGCATCGTTGTCCTCAAGTGCATCTGCTGCCCCTGCTAAAGGATAAATTAAATTGATATTTCAATTTCAGTCAACAAAGACCATTTCTGATGTCTAAATCGAAAAAAATTAAATACTGAGGGTCAGAAATTTATTGGGAGTAATTTTGTTCTGTTAATGGAAGAGATGGGAGTCATGCACACACATTGTGGATGAGTGCAAAGGCCCCCCCTCCTGCCAGGGGCGCCGGAAGAGGGGGGCAGATGGGGCAGCTGACCCCCCTGCCCTTGACCAAGGGGGGCAAGCGGGAGCAGGACTTGTTTTTGTGTGTTTAATTCTCGTGTTTTTATAGCAAAATGTGACTTTTTTGGTCCAAATACCACCAATTTCACAAGGAACATAATTTTTTTGTCAATTTTATCACAAAACGGCCATAAAAACCGACAAATACCATTAAAATAGGGATTTTTGCCACAATGAATTTATGGTTATTTTCCCGAGATTGCGGAGAAAATGCTCTTTTTTTGCGGAAAAGTGCCCTTTTTGTAGGCTCTGCCCCCCTGCCCTTGGATGCTTCCGGCGCCCCTGCCTCCTGCAGACTTGAGAAATTGAGCAAACCTGCTAAGCTATCTGTGACTTTAATTACTTCAAGACTACTATCACATGCTGTAACATCACCAGCTGATCATGCATCTATATGCCACAGCAGATATATTTTAAACATTGAGGGAAGCCTAATTTCATTGTTTCCTTCACTCTTGGCTTAGCAATCTAGCTTGCATACCTAACCTGTATTTTGTGCTAGTAAACCCACATACAAAATTTCATGCCATTCAGTTGAGAATATGTAAATTTATCATCCGGAAACCCAAAGCGAACGGATGGATAGAGGAGAGGGACAGAGGAGAGGGACATAACAATAACAAAAACGGGCGTGTAAAAATGCAGACACCTATATTTGCCGGGCCTTTAATAGTCCGCAAATAATCTACAATGCCAGACGCCCACCAATTTCAACCAGTAAATTAACATTATAATCTCCTCTTAAACATCTATTTAAATTTGGATCAATTTCATTCAAATAGATTTTATGATGATTTCATTGGACTATATGGTAGTTAATATGGTAGTTAAATGCATTCAATCGATCAAAGCGAGCAAGCTTGTTTGGTATACCTGATCTGGACAGTGAAATATGATTGCTATTAGGGTGTTTTCTAGAGAGTTCAAAAGCTGACACAATATAGAATGAGATGAAATTTTATATGAATGACATTTCAAGTCAGTTTAAAGTGAGATGGGAAATATCTCAAACAGCTTGTGTACCAAGATATACCCATGATAGCAGACACTGTAGACAGGTAGCGACAAACAGGTAAACGTCGGGTATATAGTGGGTGATATTTTATGAGATACTGATTTATATTTATGACGTAAAATTTAGGGCCTGAAATTTCTGATAGCAACACCCCTCTATCATTGAATTATTTCCTACTGATGACAATTTTAGTCTAAAATTTTGACTGAAAATAGGCCAATAATTTATTTTTGGTCTAAAAATCTTTTTGATTCCGGCATGAAAATAATATAGTTATTAAAATCAATCAAAGCGAGCAGGTTTGTTTGGTATACCTGATCTGGACAGTGAAATAGGATCTATACTATTAGGGTGTTTTCTCGAGTTGATAATATAGAATTAGATGAAATTTGATATGAATAACATTTCAAGTCAGTCTACAGCGAGATGAGAAAAATTTCAACAGCTCATGTACAAAGTAAGATAGAGCTGGAGACTCTGGAGACAAATAGTTTGTTACAAACAAGTGAACATTAGGCATATAGTGGGTGATATTTTGCCAGATACTTGATGGATCTATATGCCGTATTGTGGATATATATACCAATGTATATATTGGGCTTTTATGTAATACTCGTATATTAAATTCTTAAAGTACTACTTTTTCGTGCAACATTCCATGTGTGAATTTAAAACTTAGAAAATACGAATATGATTCAAAGATTTTCGTGATTCTATTTGTAGACTATGGAAGCAGGACTCTTGGCCTATAATTCACATACTATTAGTTAGAAAATTAAGCAACAAAATAAACTTAACCTAGTTTTGTTGTTTCCAAATTTTGTTTCAGGCATAACATTTGTAACTGCTGAAATGATTTTTCTCAGATTTGGGGCATTAAGACACATCCATCCCCATTTCCCTCCCGAAATCATGTTGTCTGATTCCTGGTTTGATAGAGCACGTTAATAACAGAACCCGGGTTAAAGAGTTCACTTAGTACAGCATCGTGAATATCAATTATGATGTGATAATGGGTGTCTTATGTTTGAGTGGTTATCTATCAAGAAAAGGTTTCACTAATCAACGTGTTGCGATGCTACCTGTTGAACCAGCCTAATGGGAAGGGTACCAGTCATTCATAACAAAATACAAAGGTGGCGCACAGATCATTCTCGAAACTGCGATTCTGGAATTTTCATCTTGTCTGGTTTAGACGTCACATTGTTCTTTTTAACTTCTGGTCGTGAAGTTACGTGAAGTTACGTGAACACAGAGATATCGGTTTCTGGTCACACGCCCACTCATAAATCAGTCAATTCATTTCACAGATAACGACCTCGCTAGAGCATGCCACATAATACCTGACATAATTTCATAGACAATGCAGGGAGTAGTTATTTTTTTTAACCCTTTCGGTGCCTAATTTACGGTCTGTAAAAACGGCCCTTAAAATTTAAAAATTTAAAAATTTAAAAAAAAAAGATATATTTATTTATTTATTTATTTATTTTTGGGGTTGAATTTTTTTAGGGTATGCTTAAGCATGCTATAGCGAATTTAAAAACAAACTGGTTAAAACCTTAGGGGCATGTTATAATTCAAAACTATCACCAAGTATTCATAGTAATAATTTTGATGCCCATGAAAAATGTAAGATTCCCTGGCACTAAACCTACAAAATAAGTCTGTTAAAGAATATAAGAAAAAATTATTAAAATTGTTAAAAATAATAACAAATGATAAAAAATTGTTAGGCCAATGCATTCTCTTATATATGCGAGGCGACCTATGGTCGACTCGCATATATAAGAGAATGCATTGGCACAGGGTATATGGGTTGATACAAAAATCAGGACTTGGCACTCAAAGGGTTTAAGTAAGATCATTTTGAGGATTTCCCACCCCTTCCCCTTCCTCAGATCTACAAAGAAGTTTATTTTGTTATTTACAGACTTGAGTTGAGTATAGTTGGCTTATACTCATCACGCATTACTCAAAATATAGTCAAAATTTGTTCAATGAAAGAAAACTTTGACAGATATCGGTTTCTGGTCACACGCCCACTTATGAATCCGTCAATTCATTTCACAGATAACGACCTCGCTAGAGCATGGCACATAAGACATGACAGACTTTCATAAAACTTTCGACAGATATCGGTTTATGGTCACGCGGCCACTTATAAATCGGTCAATTCATATCACAGATAACAACCTCCACAGAGCATGGCACCTAAAACTAATGCACAACCTGACAGAATTTGATAGACAATACAGGGATACAGCGAGTGGATAGTAAGATATGCAAGACCTGATGGCTTTTTTTTCCCAAGTGTGGCCATTTTGAGGATTTCCCACTTACAAAGTAATTTTTTTTTTATTATTATTTACAGACTTGAGCAAACCTGTGTTTAGTCTGCCTGTCATTTGCAGAATGAGGTCCCAAGAGGTGAATTTAGTGATGCTATCCCACATAGCAGGCTAGCATCACTAAATTCACCCTCTGGGAACCTCAGTCTGCTTAGGCCTCATCTTCTCTAGAAAGTTTCTTTATCATAAAATTTATATAGAGACATAGATTCTATTTCTCTTTTAGTTTAGTTTCTCTATATCCCCAAATTGCATAATCGAGGTTCCCAATGGGTGTACATTACAATATTCACCATTTGGGAACTTCAATCTGAGTCTATGTCTCCCATGAGGCCATGCAGATTGTCTCCCATGAGGCCATGCAGAATAAGGTCCCAAGAGGGTGAATTTGGTGATGCTAGCCCGCTATGTGGGATAGCGTCACTAAATTCACCTTCTGGGGACTTCATTCTGCAAAGACAGACACCTTATTCTCAGGTCCGCCCCATATACCTATTTGAACTCACACCCACAGTTATATTCAGAGAGTAAGAAGTGCAAGTTAGCATATTACTGCTGTAAAGGTAATGGAAAATCATGTCATGAATCGCTACTCTGACTTACACCCATTGAGATCATATTCCATAAGTACAAATCCTGGGAACTTTTTGATATTCTGACCCGTTCTGACATGGAACTTTATAACATTTAACAAACAAGACAGGGAATATATTTCTTTGTGAATACTTGTTCCTCGATCATCTACTTCACAGTATGATGTGGTCCCAGCTCAAGATTTCATGCTTTGTTGTAACTTTTGTGAGCCAATATCGCAATAAACATTTAATTAATTACCAGAGAGAAATTCTATAATTGTAAGTGACGCAAAGCAAAATCGTTAACAAAGGCACTTGAATTATGTAATTCCAAAGTGGGATCTTTATCTACAGTGAAATACATTAGGGGTGCCGGGTAGATGGCCATCATAGGCCATGGCACTCCACACAATACGTATACAAATTGACTTATATTATAATGTATTAATGTATAATGTATTGTGAAATCAAATATTATCCTATTATCCTACATTATTGAGGAACAGGTAATAACTAAGAAATATAGTACCTGCACTGTTTTTTTCTTCAATGTAATACACTTCCCTGTCACAACATCAAAAAGTTCCCAGGTTTTGTACTGGTGGAATATGTTTATAGTACAGGCCCCAGATACCTCTGTGAACTCACTCACGGAGTTATATTCAGAGAGTAGGAAGTGCAAGTTAGCATATTATTGCCAAGCCTGCAAATAGCGTGTTGTCATTTGCAGAATGAGGTCCCCAGAGGGTGAATTTAGTGACGCTATCCCGCATAGCGGGCTAGCATCACCAAATTCACCCTCTGGGGACCTCATTCTGCTTAGGCCCTCAATTGATATTGCAGACCTAGGATCAGATTGAAGTTCCCCAGTTGAAGTTGGTTATGTTCACCCATTGGGTACCTCAATTATGAATTTTATCTTCTGCAAATTAGGGGATATAGAAACTTCCTAGCAGGGAAATATAACTAAAAACCATCTAAATTTGATACTATAGATACCTCCCAGAAGATGAAGCCTAATCAGAATGAGGTCTCCAGAGGGTGTATTTGGTGATGCTAGCCCGCTGTGCGGATAGCGTCACTAAATTCACCCTCTGGGGACCTCATTCTGCAAATGACAGACAATTTGCAGGCTTGATTTAGCGGAAAATTTCAAAACCATCTGTGATTACGGAAGTACGAATGCACTCAGAAGCAATTGCAAGAGATCTAAGACACACTGTGTGTGTTCCAAAACAATATACCCGGGTACATATGTACCCGACCTTGTCCCTGACATGTTACACCCATAAATTCACCAACTGCGCCAACAACCTTGGCTCCAGCTGTGTAAGAAAAACTCTGACATTTTTCTAAGATGAAGAGTACCCCGAAGGCTTACCCGATTCATAATGAAAGGTGGAATTGAATTTCCAGATCTCCTCACACCCATTGTCAGGTATTAAGACTGTTCAATTCAGTTTCTGACAGTGCTGTAGCCATAAGAAAGGGACGGAAACCATTGCCTTTTAAAGCATATTGATACCCAAAACCCAAAATTAGACATTGGATCCGATTTATAAAGAAAGGATGAAAAAATTGAATTTCCATATCTCATCACACCCATTGTCAGTTAATCAACTGCGCAATTCAGTTTCTAATAGTGTAGTAGCCATAAGGAGTGGAGTAGAGCTTCCTCCAGCCCCTTCCAAAGCATATCTGGCCCTTCTGCAACCTTTGGTGCCTCTAAATATCCAATATAATAATTTGAATTTCAATCATATACATGAATTTTCAAAATTTCTAGAGGTCATCCAAGCCCCTACATGATGAAAATTAAACTACCATAAAAATTCCTGATATATCAATGAAAAAGGAACTTTTCAAAGTGAAAACTCTTGACATTTTTCCACATGGAGTGTACCCTGAAGGCTTACCCAATGCATGATGAAAGATGGAATTGAATTTCCAGATCTCGTCACACCCATTGTCAGGTATTAGACAGCACAATTCAGTTTCTCACACGGATGAAGCCATATAGGAAGCGATGAAAGCCAGTGCCTTCCAAGTCTGAGTTAAGGTGCCTGTCATTTACAGAATGAGGTCCACAGAGGGTGAATTTAGTGATGCACTCCCGCATACCGGGCTAGCATCACCAAATTCACCCTCTGCAAGGCCTCATCTGCTATGGGAGACATAGACTTAGATTGAAGTTCCCATGCAAATGGTGAATATTGTTATGAACACCCATTGGGACCTCGATTATGCAATGTGTTGTCTGCCAATTTGGGGGTATAGAGAAACTAACTAAAAAAGAAATAGAATCTATGTGGTGAAGAAGTTTCTATAGAAATTTGATTAGAAAGAAACTTTCCAGAGACGCTTAGATGAGTCCTAAACAGAATGAGGTCCCCAGAGGGTGAATTTAGTATGCTATCCCACATAGTGGGCTAGCATCACTAAATTCACCCTCTGGGGGACCTCATTCTGTAAATGACAGGCACACTAAACTCCGGCTTGGTGCCTTCTGAAGCATATTGATACCCAAACCCAAAATTAGACATTGGATCCAATTTATAATAAAAGGTGGTATTGATATTCCAGATCTCGTTGCATCCATTGTCAATTACTCAACTGCGCAATTCAGTTACTGAAGTCGGTAGCCGAGAGGTAGCATACTGGTCTCTCGTGTTAGTGGACCGGGGATCGCAACCTGGTCAGGGTATTCTGACAAAAATCAGAGAACTTGGTCAGATACCAACTTTGTCAGGCTGAAAAGTATCATTCGAGATCACTGAATAAAGATCCGAATGCAAAATGCCGACTTCCCCCATTACAACACTTGTCCAGGTATGTTGTTGTGGGTGCAGTGCATCTACAACCAGAATTAGTTCCTGCACTGTAATATATACAGACAGACAGTCATGAGTGTCGTAGCCACAATGAGAGAAGTAGAGATCCATTCAGACCCTTCCAAAACATATTTGTTCCTTCTGCAACTTTTGATGCCACTAAATATACCAATATAATAGTTTGAATTTCAATCATATCCATGCATTTTCAAAATTTCTAGAGGTCATCCAACCCTCTACACAATGAAAATTATACTACCATAAAAAATTGCCTGAAGGCAGAAAATTCCTGATATATCAATGAAAATGGAACTTTTTAAAATGTAAACTCTGACATTTTTCTACATGGAGGGTACCGAAGGCTTACCAATTTCACAATTAAAGATGGAATTGAATTTCCAAATCTCGTCACATCCATTTTCAGGTATTGGACTGCGCAATTCAGGTTCTGACAGTGCTGTAGCCATATAGAAGGGGTGAAAGCCAGTCCCTTTTGAAGCATATGGATACCCAGATCCAAAATTAGCCATTTGATCCAATTTATAATGAAATGTGGAATTGAATTTCCAGGGATGCACTGGGCGATGGGATCATGTATAACTAATCATGAATAAAAGGGAACAGTTAACCCATAATGCACTGGGCGATGGGATCATGTATAACTAATCATGAATAAAAGGCCGCTTGGCAACAGATATAGCTTCATCTGGAGCAGAGGCTTTATAGAAATATATTATATGGAATAAATAATTGTACATTGTCTTATAACTGAGCTGCATACAAATAACAAAATCTGAAAAAAAACTCTTAAAAAGTCGAAATATAACCTCAAATTGGCACAATATCAACAAAATTCTAAAAATACAGGTTTGGACAAAGATGCATCCCGGGAACTTTGACAAAATGACTCCGACTTAACTCAAAATCACAGGTGTACAGGTTAACTCAAAATCACAGGTGTACAGGTTAACTCAAAATCACAGGTGTACAGGTTCCAATGCTGGTTGACATCTGAGTTAAGTTTAACCAATATTGACTGGAAAATGACAGAATATGGGCTCGGACAGAAGACGTGTCACAGGAAGTACGATTCTATGTCGAAAAAGGGCAGTAACTCTGCCAAAATGAGTCTGACCAAACTGGGGGGGGGGGGGGGGGGGGGCAGTTAACCCATAATGCACTGGGTGATGGGTTCATATATAACTCCACAAACACTTAATTTAAAAAAAAATGTGGTGGTTATTACAATACTGCTTCCACCTATCAAGATATGATTGTCAATTATGTGGGATGTCATGATCATGTGGCTGGTTGATGGGCGATCAACAGGTGTTATGTAATAACTCCGTATAATGATGGCTGAGAGTTACACCTAACCCTGAAGAACAGAATTATGTTGTAGTTCATACTCCTCATAACAGAATAAGGGAGCAAAAATATGCTCCGGTGAAATTGGTCACAAATGAAGTTCGCCTTTGTATAATTTTTTAACCTTTCCATGACTGGAGCTTCCTGAAATTTAGCGAAAACCCTGTGCCAATGCATTCTCTTATATATGCGAGTCTCCCAATACTCCCATATATAGGAGAAAAAGGCTCAAAATACTTTTGTTTACTGCCTGTCAAAATGACAGGTACCAAATGGATAGCGTTGGTCATTTCAAAATGGTGCCTGTCAAATTTTCTGAGACAGTATTTAAATATCAAATAGACTTATTATTCGTCAATGAGGCGCACATTTTAGTGAGCGTCCAAATGACATTAATTATATTCACTCTGAATTGATCTGAAATTAAAGAACTATATTTTTTTACTTTCAATTTCTTATTTTGCCAGTAGTAGCTCCTTGGACGTAGATTGTTTAAAAATTTGCATTGGATAAAATGTCGGACAGATACAGAAGTGCACTGGACATAAGCTATTTTTCTTTGGACAATGACCGTGACCGGCCACTTATTTTGAGCCTTGTAGGAGAATACATTGGCCCAACAACATTTACCTTGACCTTGTAATCTAGTGCATTTTCTTATATATGCGAGGCTCCCTATAGGAAACTTGCATATACAAGAGAATGCAATGGCACAGGAGCTTTAATGCTGCACCAGCTCAGTCATTGAAAGTGTTAAAAGGCTCAAATTATGCTCACTTTTGTTACATCCAGATCAGGTTCACAGGGTCAAAAAGGTCGTCAATAAATATGTAAAACACTTTAATGCGGACTCTATATGTCACGGAAAGACTTCTTCAAGTCCCAAATGTTCTTATGGCAGAATATTAAAGAGCATTCATTAAAAGTTTATTCCTGTTAACCCTTTAACCAACAGAACGGCCCTGTGCCAATGCATTCTCTTATATATGCGAGTCGACCATAGGTCGCCTCGCATATATAAGAGAATGCATTGGCTTAACACATTAAAAATTATAAAATTGTTAAAGAATGTAAGAAAAAATGGTAAAAAGTGTTAAAAAAGATTTTTTTTAGGCCAATGCATTCTCTTATATATGCGAGGCGACCTATGGTCGACTCGCATAATAAATATAAGAGAATGCATTGGCACAGGGTATAACTGTAACCATCACAATGTGGTCAATGAGCCGGTTCCAATGATACCCATATTTGTATGGTTCTATTGAGACAGACCGAAGATATTTTAGGCTGTTGAAGCTTTATTTGGCCGGTTTTGGCCGGTTTGTTGGGTAAAGGGTTAAGGTGTAAATACAGAGCATACTTTCACTTTCAAGTCTGAGCTTAGTGTGTCTGTCATTTGCAGAATGAGGTCCTCAGAGGGTGAATTTAGCGCCGATATCCTGGATAGAGGGCTAGCATCACTAGATTCATCCTCTGGGGACCTCCATCTGCTTAGGCCTCATCTTCTCTGGAAAGTACTTTTATTTTCAAATCAACAAGTTTTAAAGGTACTCAATCCGATAAAACTCCTCTCAATTACTATTTCAATGGCTTCGGGGGTCAAAAATATTTGATTCGAGTCGAGGAAGTCACCCATCAAAGCTCAGATTTGTTAGATATCGATTTTAGAAATCTATTATTTTTCATTATCGGGAATTCTTTCTGGCCCAGAAGATAGTCAAAATTTCGTTATTATTACCACTTGATTATAGAGTTATCCATCCTTGTCTGTTTGAATAGAGTTTTGGCGTAAAATCTCGAGCAGGTTACCAAATTGACGGCAGTTATTAGTACTCATCTCGAGCAATTAACAAATTTCAAAAATCAATATCTAATAACTCTGAGCTTTGTTTGAAGGGTTCCTCGACTCGTATCAAATATTTTTTACCCCCAAAGCCAAAGAAATAGTAATATAGGACCCTCTGATCGGAATGTTGTTGTTGGAATCTGTTGAGATGGGGACCCTCTTTACGGATTGAGTACCTTTAAGTTATTTTTTCCCTTCTTTAGACAGTTTCTTTTTCTTTTTTTCTAGTTTAGTATCTCTATGTCCCTAAATTAGCAGACAACACACAATACATAATCAAGGTGCCCAATGAATGCAAATCACAATATTCGCCAACTGGGAACTTAAATCTATGTCTAGGTCTCCCATAGCAGATGAGGCCATGGAGAATGAGGTCCCCAGAGGGTGAATTTGGTGATACTAGCCAACTGTGCGGGTAGCATTACTAAATTCACCCTCTTGGGACCTCATTCCGCAAATGACCAGCACCATATTTTGTGTCACTTCTGTGTGAAAAATTTAAATTGCTATGACTTTTGTAGATCATGCCATGAATCTCTACTGTGGCTAACGCCTGTAGAGATCATATTCCACTAGTACAATACCTGGGAACTTTTAGAAGTTTTGACAAGAACCTTATAAAGTCGAAAAAATAAAGCGGGGAATATATTTCTTAGTTATTATCTGTTTCTTAATAATGTACTTCACTGTAGGTGGTCCCAACTCGAAATATCACTATTTAAGTGAATTTGTGAGCAATTTTGCTTCGTGATGCATACAATTATGGCATTTTCCTGGATAATTAATTTGATGTTTATGGCGATATCGGCTCACAAAAGTAAGAGAAAAGCATGCAATTTTGAGTTGGAACCTTCACCTACAGTGAAGTACATTATTAAGGAAAAGATAACAACTAAGAAATATATTCCCCACATTATGTTTTCGAATTTATAAGGTTCCCTGTCAAACTTCAAAAAGTTTCCAGGTTTTGTACTGGTGGAATATGCATGATCTCTACGGGCGTTAGCCAAAGTAGAGATTCATGGCAAGATCTATGACTTTCGCAAGTTTTTACAGAGGTAATAAATCTTGTAGACTGGTATAATTGTGATTGTCAATTATGTGGGATGTCATGATCTCATGGTTGTTTGATGGTCGATGTCATGATCTCATGGCCGTTTTATGGTCAATCAACAGGCGTTTTATAATAACTCTACATAATTTTCTACCCAGGTGTTACCTCCCCCTGATTAAAACCCACTCCGAATGGGCACTTTATAACAACAAATTCACATTGAAATTGATCTCTGCAACATCCGCACACAGGATTAAACATATTCACAGAGCTTACAAGAAAACCAATGTCAGAAATGGTAATGCGCTCAAGATCATATATTATATACCCATGATTGTAATTATAGAATATAAAATATATTGGTTTCATGAATGACCAACTCATAGTTCCGTTAAAACAACTAATCCTTCAAACTATTACAACAACTATATACGGCTTATCACTGAAGGTATCTCATGCATCTCACCATAATTCCCAACTACACCTTTTACCAGACTCGGCCTCCGGGTCGCAGTTCAACTTTTAATCCGTCCCAAAAATTCCCATTTCTATAAATAAAACGCCCATGGCCCATGTAAGTATACCAAGAATCAGCGAAACATTATACACGCGAAATGTGAAATAACACTACATTATTAGAGTCAGGAGGCATGCTACTAATTAAGGGGTAAATATTACATTGAAATCTAATGTCAGCAGAAATGGAGTTACTGTACTTCTTCTGGACACAACAATATCCCGAAAAATATGAAAATGCATTGTTCGAGTCAAATATATATTTATATGCATACGTGACCAAAATACAGATCATATTGCGTCGACAGAATATAGTGGTAGCTTGACATTAGGTGGTCAATCATGTCAAACTATCTTTTGTCTTAGGCTCCTCCCCTGACCACATAAGGCTCAAATGTGCACCCGTTACGACACACAGATGGAAGGATGGATGCCCCAATGGACGGACGGACGGACCAATAACATAATAGTTCCATTTTTTCCAAACGGCCATATAAAAATATATATGTTCTTGAATGTTTCATACATACACTACCTTTTTCTCTAATTGCTCAGATTAGCCAAACACAGCGAAAATGACAAATTTAGAAAAAATAACAGTAATTTTTGGTAACAGCATCAGTTTGCCCTATCAGCATCATAGCAGACTAGCAGGACCACTTGATCAGGGTGTTAATGCCGAAAAGGCAAAGACAAAATCATAGAGCATTATACAGCACCTTCCGGGTCCAAACTGATAAGAAGGTAGTGGAATTGGTATATTTTTCTCTTTCGATCTCATTTATATCTGCAGATTTAATATGCCCAAAAGGCTTAAAAATACTTAAAGAAGGCTTACAAAGACTTACAAAAAAGCTATGCAACAAAACAATATGTGCAAGAATCAAACAAAGTTGAAAAACGTTGCCTTTTAAAAATTAAACATTCATTTGAAAAATGAAACATTCATTTTAAAAAAAGAGTTACTGCCCTTCAATCATGAATTTACTGCTGTTTGCTTTCACCCAAGGGACCACGACATCAATAAACAAATCAGCTACCTCGGAACTATAGACTGCACCTGGGCTAACAAAGACCCCAGCTGCACCACAAGTGCAGAATAATACTCAAATATAAAGTCAAAACACTGGGTAAATGCAGAAAAATATCTGTGAACAAGACCTCTCTATTACAAATAAATACTAAAACAAGAACTCTCTGTTACAAATAAATAGTAAAAGCTTTGAATAAAAACAAATCAATATATGTTAACATTTTCAAGTCTCTTTTTTTGCATTGAGAAAACCAACATCTAACTGCTTCCATAAACTATTCATTTATTAAAGGGACCCAATTGCACTCGCAGTGGGTAAATATGCAAAAAATATAAAAGTCTGTTCAAACATCGCCATTAAAGGAAGCTCAAGTGATCAGAGAGTTAATCCAGGTCAGATGGACTCAGAATCGTGTATTATGTATAATAATCATTATAACAGAAATCCTGAAACATAAACTCATAATATTTTCTTTGATATTTTTCAGGTTTTCAATACAGTTCGGGACATATCTTCAAAACTAAATAACGACATCGGTAAGAGGCATGTTTTTAAAATTTGCATGCACATTCTCTAGAAGTGACATAAAGTAATGCCCTAAATAATTGACTCCTTAACCACAGCAGAATTATGGGTAATTTTTCAGGATTTAGTCGGAAATATGGCTTGTTGCCATTCATCGGAAAGCTCTCAGTGAGAGCCAGCTGTCAGGCCTGAGAACATGGTGCCACACATTTTCGGAATGAGGTCCCCAGATGGGCTACCATCACCAAATTCATCCTCTGGTGACCTCATTCTGCTAATTGAGACCGAGACACAGCTTTAATTTCCAAGATGGTAAAGATGGTGATATGCACCTATTTGACACCTTGATTAAGCATTGCGTTGTCTGTCAATTTGGGGATATAGAGAAACTAAACTAAAAAAGAAAAAAAGTTACTTTTTAAAAAAGTTTTTAAAGAAACTAAAAAAAACTTGTTAATTTGATAATAAAGATACATTCCAGAGAAGATGAAGCCTAAGCAGAATGAGCCCCCCCCCCAGAAGGTAAATTTAGGGATACTATAGCTCCTTGTGCGGGGCAGCGTCACTAAATTCACCTATGGGGACCTCAGAGTCTGCAAATTTCCTGCACCCTATTTTCAGGTCTAGACTCAACATAGAATATATAATATACTGTTCATTCATTGACCAAGTCTGCAAGTTTTCAGAATGAGGTCCCTAGAGGGTGAGTTTATTGACACTATCCCACATGGTGGGCTAGCATCACCAAAATCACCCTCTGGGGACCTCATTCTGCTTATTCCTCAACTGCATGCATGGAGACATGGATCATTTTATATCAGACTTCCATGGGAATTGATACAGATGAATGTTATCAGCTGACATCACAGTGTGTATGCTCTTAATGAGTAATAATGTGTGGAAATAATGCCTTTATCTGACAATACCGTGTGGAGATAATACTTTTATCTCACAATAAAACATAAACATGCCAGCCATATGACAATGAGAAGTTACAACATGCAGCTTGTTCCATTAATACACCACCAGATGGCAGCGAAAGTTACAGCATTCCAAGAAAGATAAATCCACACAGACAATACAGGGAGATAACTCCAGATATATTGCAAGTTACTCTGCCAATTAAGAGATAGAGTAGGAAAACATTTGAATGAAGTAATTTCTGCAGGGACCCCAGAGCAGGGATGGCCGAGCAGGGATAGCATCATCAAATTCACCCTCTGGGACCTCATTCTGCTGAGGACTCAACTGCTATGGGAGAAACAGTCAGAAAGTTGAAAGCCTCATGTCCTTCCATATATTGGGTATCAAGTTTAGCTTATATATTGTACCTGAATAAGTGAGATCACTAACTCGCCGTGAATCCGCCATTTGGTCTCCGGAGGTCAAAGTTAAGAAGTAGCATCTATTTTTAGCATATGGCTCCAGTCTGGGAATTCCCAAAATAAAATGGCAACAGTTCGTTACCGAATCGCAGGTGCGACAACTTCATAAAACTAATTAAACAATCACCCTGGATACACACAATACGTAGGTTTCACGCAGTAGATGGATTGAGTGTATCACGTATATGTTTATGCGTTTTTTTTATCGCAAATACTCGCTATTTATCAGTAAATTATGGGAAGTTCGTTGACAAAAGAGGGCGTCCATCGCTTAAACGTCTGAATGACGCATCATCACCAGATCCTAACTCTGTATAGATGACATGGCCGCAAAACAATTCTTAAACCCGTAGTTGCACTCAGAATAACTGAAATTAAGCCATAAAATTCTGATAAAAAAATGCTCGCACTCAGCTGTCGAATGTTTACAAATGGATGCTACTTCTTAACTTTTGACCTTTTATCGGTGGGTTGGGTAAAATGCTAGGAATCGGACCATATGGAACCATCGGCCATCTTGAAAATCGCGAACCAGTGACAAGGCTTATTAAAAGAACATGAACATTAAAAGTATCATGTATGCATAAGTTATACATTTTCCAAATTTTATTGGTGTTGTCCCATCCATAACAGTAAAATAAAAGTAAGTTTCGGTCAGGTATGGATATGTTATTACGCATGATATATAAAGCACTGACACCTAGCTAAATTAGTCATGTACATATCAGGTGGTGATCAGGTGTCCTTAACCCTTTCAGTGCCAGGTTCGATTTTTGTATCAACCCATATACCCTGTGCCAATGCATTCTCTTATATAAGCGAGTCGACCATAGGTCGCCTCGCATATATAAGAGAATGCATTGGCCTAACAATTTTTCATCATTTGTTATTATTTTTTACAATTTTAATAATTTTTTCTTATATTCTTTAACAGACATATTTTGTAGGTTTAGTGCCAGGGAATCTTACGCTTTTCATGGGCATCAAAATTATTACTATGAATACTTGGTGATAGTTTTGAGTTATAACATGCCCCTAAGGTTTTATCCATTTTGTTTTTAAATTTGCTATAGCATGCTTAAGCATACCCAAAAAAAATCAACCAAAAAATCAAATAAAATTGGGACGATTTTACAGACCGTAAATTAGGGCCGGGCCGATGAGATCGGCCCCTGGCACTGAAAGGGTTAATATGCTGTCTTGAGTTTCTTGTCTTTTCTGCGTTTACACTTTAACAGCAATTCCATCGTGAAGGCCATCCGTATCTTTAAGCAGATGGCGAGGTCTCAAACATTATCTGAACATCAACGAGAATCAGCAAGAATTCAGTTATAGAAGGGTTAAAAAATCGGCCAAAAAGTGATAAGGCACGTAATATTGCCAGATGCATTGCAGCGAGAATTACACAATTTTAATGAATCACAGGCCAATTATGCTGTAAAACGGCCAGACATGGCAGAAATAAAAAGCATGTGCCACAGCTTATACGCCAGACAATAGATCTGCCTCATCAGCTGCTTCACATCAACACCCTCAATACACAAACCTGCCCGACCTCTGACCCCAGTTGCACATAAACTAGAATCCAACTTATAATCTGCAAAGAGCATGTGCGGCGCATGAAAAAAAGTGAGATGATTTTTTTGGGGGGGTTTTCATCAAAGTAGTCTTTGTACTTTTTGATGCATAAACAAACTTCTCACATTGCGCTTTGTTTAGACAAGGAATATTGAATGTGGGGCTGAGTTCTGAAGACAAAGGGAGTAAACTGCGATGGGGCTCATTGTTGGTGAGATGATGCTGCGACATTTGTCTGTTTGGTTTTAGAAATACTTAGGGGCGCTGGTGGCAATTAAGGTCAATGGGGCAAAATTAGAGCTCTTTCCATCAATGTATCACATTATTATAATCAATAAATTTGAAAAATGATCAAGGAAATATGGGTTGATACAAAAATCGGACTTGGCACTGAAAGGTTTAAAGCTATTGAAAATGAATGAGCTGCTTGTTAGTGTTATGAGACTGTGATACTGTGATTATGTGGAATATCAGTCTGCTTTTTTTTTAAATGTACTCCCTGTGGCGTTCAGAAAGCATTTACAAGTAAAGGGGCAAAACAGAAAAGGGCAAGTTCTAGTTAAAAGGTAAACACGATAGCGAAAAAGACAAGACAAGAAACTCAGACGGCATATGAATCACTTTCAATGATCAAGCTCAGATTGAGCTATCAGAATGAATATATTTTGCTCGCAGGAAAACAGACATTTTTATAGTTTGAAAACAAAGGGAATAAACCATGATGGAGTTGATTGTTGCTGTGATGTTCGTACAGACAGATGGATGGACAGACGTGGAGATGATTGTTGCTGTGATGTTCGTACAGACAGATGGATGGACAGATGGTGGAGATGATTGTTGGTGTGATGTTCGTACAGACAGACGGATGAACAGACGGAACTATTAACAAAGGGCTAAGGGGCAAAACTCACAGAAAAGGGGACATTTTAGTCAATGGTAAAGCAAAACTGTTGCTTTCTTGTTACCAATTTGTAACTTGTTACCAATTTGTAACTCAGATCTGATTTTTTTATCTTGATAATATAAACATGACAGGCAAAGAAATCCCATCCCTTCATTTATAGAAATATTCTGATAATAAATTAAACAAAATACTTGGAAGTTATCATTCGAACATCCCTAGAAACTATTTAATGGGATTAAGTTTACTATCCATTGGTGAATATCCAATTATCAAATTGTTCACTTGGGGAAGGGCAGTAACAAAACTAAAAGTTAACATGTACGTTTGGCATGTCACGGAGGTAGGTATGTCTTACAGGAGTATATTGCTGTCTTGTTACCTGTTAACATGTATGTTTGGCATGTCACAGAGGCAGGTATATCTTACAGCAGTATATTGCTATCTTGTTACCTGTTAATTAACATGTATGTTTGGCATGTCACGGAGGCAGGTATGTGTTACAAGTATACATTGCCATCTTGTTACCTGTTGTTGATTTTAAGTTGACAAAGTACATGAATTTATAATTGTTTTTCTTCTGCTTACACACATATCTCACTAATTCTTAAAAGTATTTATTTAACCATTTCATGATGGGAGCTGCTCAGCTGTGCTAGTGCCAGTGCATTCTCTTATATATATGCGAGTCGACCACAGGGAGCCTGGCATATATAAGAGTGTGCATTGGCCTAACAATTTTTACCTTGACCTTGAATGCCAGTGCATTCTCTTATATATGCGAGGCTCACATATAAAAGAGAATACATTATCTTATATATGCGAGTCTCCCATATATAAGACAATGCATTGGCCTAACAATTTTTACCTTGACCTTGAATGCCAGTGCATTCTCTTATATATGCGAGGCTCCCTATGGGAGATCCACATATATAAGAGAATACACTGGAACAGGATATTTAATGCTGTACCAGTGCAGCTCTCGCCATGAAAGGGTTTAATTGTAAGCTGGCGAGGATCATGAGTTATCATATTTTTTCACTATTCGATTGTAAGTTGGCAAAGTGCATGAATTATGATTTTTTCTTGTGCTGTTTGTTTGTAAGTTGGCAGGGAGGGGCCTTGTTTGTCTCTTTTTGATGTATCCCATTCATACGCTGCCAGATCTGTTTGATCGCAGATGCAATGCTCCGAGACAAGTGCCAGAACACCAACAAGCATTGTGTTGTTAGGAGGGATAATATTCTGTTAGTATGAGCCAAGAGATAACTATGACCTTTTTGCACAGAACAAGTTCACCACACAGAGTACCCCAGGCACAACAGCAGGTGGGCTGTCCCAATGGGACTAAGGATACCCTCATAGCAATCAAGAAAAACTGCAAAAAAAATTGACCAGAAAATGTAGGAATACAAGCTCGGACAAAGTTCTGCATATTGCAAAAATTTTGTAACTTGAAAGAGGGGGATAACTCCACACAAAAAAATCTGACAGACCTCATAATCGCAGGTGCGCAGGCTCCCATGGTATTAAATATCTGTGCCAAGTTGACCCAAAAATGTAGGAATAAAGCTCGGACAAAATTGTGCCCATGAACGACTAGACGGATATAAGATATAAAAAGATATATACTGCCTCTTTATATATGACCGAAAATAGTAAAATATTCAAATTTTGGTCCAAAAAACAACAAATTTTACACTACCTTTGGTCTGAAATTTCCAACTACAGTAATGCTCTAATTAATGGACTCCTTAACCACAGCAGAATTATGGGTAACTTATTCGGAAATATGGCTTGTTGCCATTCATCGGAAAGCTCTCTGAGAGCTCTTTCCATCAATGTATCACATTATTATAATCAATAAATTTGAAAAATGATCAAGGAAATATGGGTTGATACAAAAACCGGACTTGGCACTGAAAGGGTTAAGAGTCGATTAATTAGAGCATTATACTGTAATGTTTTGTCATACATGAAACTTTCAAATGTTGAAATTTTTTACCAAATTTGGGGGCAAGACTCCCCAACCCCATAACACTCTCCCATGTCAGCAAGTCCCTGTATAGCACAATCAACCTGTAGCCCATCCCCCACACTCTCCCCTTTACGGCTCACTGATTGGGTACGTGTACTACAAAGTGTGATGCCCGAACAATGAGATACAATGTTATTGATGATAACGTTCTGCAAGTATGAACCAAGAGATAGTCGGCGAACTATGACCTTTTAGCAACAGAACACAGCGTATGAATTGCACAATGGTGGCTTTCTGCTGAGGTTTATTAATTATTAACTGTGGCATAATTCGAAAGATGATTAACATATAAAGATCAGAAGATATTGCTTCATGAGTATAATATATAGGCACGCAATACCTCCAAATTCGCTATACTCTTTGTATAGTCGTTATAAAATGACTTACCCACATGACCTATGATAACCGAGATCAATATGGCAACTCCTGCATGAAATGGACGAAAGACCATGCTAACCATGTGGCTAGAGTGTGTGTCTTGGACCAACTACAGTAATGCCCTAAATAATCGACTCCTTAACTACAGCATAATTATGGATAATTTTTCAGGATTTAGTCGGAAATATGGCTTGTTGCCATTCATAGGAAAGCTCTCACTGAGAACTTTCCGATGAATGGCAACAAGCCATATTTCCGACTAAATCAGACTAAATCCTGAAAAATTACCCATAATTCTGCTGTGGTTAAGGAGTCGATTATTTAGGGCATTACTGTACACCTCAAAAACAGGGTGAAATTATCACTGTCAAATTTAACTATTATGGTTGAATATAACTATAATAAGTAAATCCATGTATGACCCTGACCTGTATACTGGTACAGTTTATTATCATGTATGACCCTGACCTGTATACTGATACAAAGTTTATTCTCATGTATGACCCTGACACAAAGCAATACCTGAACAGTGAGTAACTGTAGTCATAGAGGATTATACTCTGTTAGTATCATTCACGAGATAGTGGGTTATCTATGACCTTTCATAAATATCTGCACAGAATTACAGCATACCTTTTACCATCACCAGAATTACAGCACAAATTTTGCCATCACAAGAGAGTGTAAACCAGGAACAGGGAGAGGAGCTTTATAATCTAAGTTGCATAACTTGTGCTCCAATCCCCAGAGGTTACTCCCTCATCATTCATTACCTCCTCATCACCATTTAATTGTCAATATTGTATATATTGGGAGACACAATAAATATGTTACAAACAAACACCAGGAACAATGCTAAATCAAAACAACAATAGCTCTGATAACTTTACAGACAAATAACAGGATTGTATTAGTTAGCAGGCACCAGCCTAGAAGACTATAACAGGATGGTCAATAAAGATTGTATTAGTTAGCAGGCACCAGCCTAGAAGACGGCTTGAGAGACAACTTCTCCCTAAAATGTGCCACTTCTCCCTACTTTTATCATGGGGAGAAATGACTTCTCTTTAATACAACAGCATTGTTTATTTACTCATATAAATGAGCTCTTGTATTGCATAATACTTACTGGATCGGAGAAAGGTGAGGATGGAGAGTAACAGTCCATTTCTCCCTGATAACAGTCCACTTCTCCCTAATAACATTCCATTTCTCCCTGATAACAGTCCACTTCTCCCTGATAACAGTCCACTTCTCCCTTATAACAGTCCATTTCTCCCTGATAACAGTCCACTTCTCCCTAATAAGTCCATTTCTCCCTAATAACAGTCCACTTCTCCCTGATAACAGTCCATTTCTCCCTAATAACAGTCCATTTCTCCCTGGTAACAGTCACACTTCTCCCTGATAACAGTCCATTTCTCCCTAATAACAGTCCATTTCTCCCTGGTAACAGTCATACTTCTCCCTGATAACAGTCCACTTCTCCCTGGTAACAGTCACACTTCTCGCTGATAACAGTACATTTCTCCCTGATAACAGTCCAGTTCTCCCTGATAACAGTCCACTTCTCCCTGATAACAGTCCATTTCTCCCAGATAAAAGCAACACTTCTCCCTGGTAACAGTCACACTTCTCCCTGATAACAGGCCATTTCTCCCTGATAACAGTCAACTTCTCCCTGATAACAGTCCATTTCTCCCTGATAACAGTCACACTTCGCCCTGATAACAGTCCACTTCTCCCTGATAACAGTCCATTTCTCCCTGATAACAGTCCACTTCTCCCTGATAACAGTCCATTTCTCCCTGATAACAGGCACACTTCTCCCTGAAAACAGTCCACTTCTCCCTGATAACAGTCCATTTCTCCCTGATATTCTAATAAGAAAAAGCGACTTCTCCCAATTAGAATTCTATATCCCCTAATTTGCAGAAGATAAAATGCATAATCGAGGTGACTAACGGGTGAACATCACCAACTTCAACTAGGGAACTTCAATCTGATCCTAAGTCTCCCATAGAAGTTGAGGCCTAAGCAGAATGAGGTTCCCAGAGGGTGAATTTAGTGATGTTGGCTCTGTTTGGGATAGCATCACTAAATTCACCTTCTGGAGACCTCATTCTGCAAATGACAGACACACTATTTGCAGGCTTGGAAGTGACCTCTCATATAACAGTATGAAGTATATTTACTGATTACAATGATGTTCTTTCTCACTACGATGGTTTTATAAATGAGCTCTTATATTGCATATTATTTATTGGATCACAGAGAGATGAGGATAGAGAGTAACTTGAACTTCAGCCTTTATGACATCTCCCTGATAACAGTACATTTCTCCCTAATAATCTAATAGGAAGAAGTGACTTCTGCCAATATGAATTCTCTAGGCATGTGCCTGCTGGATGATATATGCAGTCATTATTTCTTCAGATCGCCAAAATTTATTATAGGCTTCTAGCTCATTTTAGACCTATTTATTACAGGAATCGGAACCTCGCTCATAACTCTGACCTCTAGGCCTCACTTCATCTTCATATTCCCTTGTGTACGTTGGGGTCATAGCCAGAGTAAATATTAATGTACATTGGGGGTAAAATTTATTACAAAAGAATAACAAAACTCTTTTCCAATTAAAAGAAGCTGCACTTTGACAGATCAGATAACCAATGGCCGAGATATTAGTGCGGACGCAGGACGGACCAAAAATGGGGGCACGAAACGCAGTTTAAATTAAGTATATCCATTCTTAATATTAACTAGATTCTGTCAAGTGATTTATAGTGTTGTATGAGAACCACAATTCTGCCTTAATAAATTCTACATTTATGCCATTACATTTAACTGAAAAAGTGCCCTTTTCTGAAATTTATGCCCTCTCATTTGGCGCCCTTGTGGAAATCATTACTGTGATTATTTCAAATAATAGCGAAGATATCAGATCGTATATCTTCCAGGTACAACATTTCCTGGGTGGGCATCAGAGTACACTTTTTAGTGACTATCCTTCAACAGGCCTCGTGCCAACAGAGATATAAACTTGCCAACTCGAGGATGTTTACAAGCAAATCTTAAGACAAAAACTTGACTATCGGTTTCATGATTGATTTATATTTCATAGTTTAACATCTTTAATGAAGAATGATTGATTCCTTAGTCATCCATGCAAATTTAACCCTCAAAGTTTGAAATTGCAAATATGATGAAGTTATTAGGAATTTGTTAGAAAGATTAATTTTGTATAAATCTTCCCAAATAAACATCTATGATTGTGTTCTAAATGGTTGAAATCTGGACCAACATTCTGAACCAACTATTCAATCATCGTATTCTAAAGATTTAAGTTGAGAGAGGAGGGTAGCAAATAAAAATTTCCAAAGTTGAAAATTTGACTGGAAGCCAAAGAGAAGAAATAAAGTTAGACACCTCCTGCCGTTCAATATCCTTATGACCCATAAAGAAGCATAGGAATCAAGTGTCAAATAAAATTCCATGCACCCATATGTACTCCATCACATAATTAATTCTGTGACTTATTAATGCAGATACAAGAAACATGAAAATCTGGGGTAAATGATTATTTTGAAGGTCTCGCCAATAGAGATACTTTTGGTGCCAACTCGAAGATGTTAACAAGAAATCTTAAAAGAAAAACTTGACTGTCAGTTTCAATTATTTATATATAATAATCTTACAACTTAACCCTTTTATAGTAACCCTTTCATGATTTGAGCTGTACTGGTCCAACATTAAAGGTTCCTGTGCCAGTGCATTCTCTTAAATATGTGAGTCTCCCATTGGGAGCTTTGCATATATAAGAGAATGCACTTACTTACAAGGTCAAGGTAAATATTGTCAGGCCAATGTGTTCTCTTATGTATGTGAGGTGCCCTCGCATATTTAAGAGAATACATTGGCACAGGGTTTTCGCAAAATTTCAGGAATCTCCAGTCATGGAAGGGTTAATTCTACAACTTATTAACCCTTTACCCAACAGAAGGGCCCTGTGCCAATGCATTCTCTTATATATGCGAGTCGACCATAGGTCGCCTCGCATATATAAGAGAATGCATTGGCTTAACACATTAAAAATTATAAAATTTATAAAGAATGTAAGAAAAAATGGTAAAAAAATATTTTTTTTAGGCCAATGCATTCTCTTATATATGCGAGGCGACCTATGGTCGACTCGCATATATAAGAGAATGCATTGGCACAGGGCATAACTGTAACCATCACAATGTGGTCAAGGAGCCGGTTCCAATGATATCCATATTTGTATGGTTCTATTGAGACAGACCGAAGATATTTTAGGCTGTTGAAGCGTTATTTGGCCGGTTTTGGCCGGTTTGTTGGGTAAAGGGTTAAAGCAGATGCAAGAAACATGAAAACCTGATGATTTTCTATTTTGACAATAGTGAGACTTCTCTGCCAACCCGAGGATGTTAACAAGAAATCTTAAGACAAAATCTTGACTATTAGTTTCAATTATTTTTTATCACAATTTAACATTTTAAATGAGAAAACCATTACTTCCTTATCCAGCAATGCAAATTTAACGCTCAAAGTTGGAAATGTCAACTTAGAAGATATTAGGAATTTGTTTAAAAAGAAATTAAAGAATATTGAAAATTTTGTAGTCAAAACATTTAAATTTCTTATTTTTCTCTGAAATTGCACATGGAAAACGAAAATTTATAACTTTTACCAAATAATTAAAGAGTCATTATTGTGGTCCTAAAATATGGAAATCTAGGAAGTACAATTGGAAAGATTTATGCCAAGGGGGAAGGTAGCAAATGTATATAATTTGACTGGAAGTCAAAGAGAGGAAAAATAAAGTTAGACACCCCTTGCCATTTAATATCTCTGTGACCCATAAAACAAGTGGCAAGTAGCAAGCAAAATTCCATGCAGTCCTGTGTACTTAGTAGATATATAAACTCCATCACGAAATGATTCTACCATCGACAGATAGCTGACATTAAATTCTGCAACTTATTAATGCAGATACAAGAAACATATGAAAACCTGATGAAGAATAGAACCTTGCCAGGCTGCTAATAGTGTGTCTGACATTTGCAGAATGAGGTCCACAGAGGATGAATTTAGAGATGCTATCCCGCATGATGGGCTCGCATCACCAAATTCACCCTCTGGGAACCCCATTCTACTTAGGCCTCAACTGCTATGGGAGACCTAGTATCAGATTGAAGTTCCTCAGTTGAAGTTGATGTTCACCCATTTAATATAGTCACCTCGATTATGCATCTTATCTTTTGCAAATATATAGAAACTTCCCAGAAAGGAAAAAAAGTAACTTAAAACAATGTTGATTTGAGACTATAGACAGTTCCCAGAAGATGAGACATAAGCAGAATGAGGTCCCAGAGGGTGAATTTGGTGATGCTACCCTGCACAAGCATCACTAAATTCACCCCAGGGACCTCATTCTGCAAATGACGGACAGACTATTTGTAAGCTTAGTACCTCGCCATTCACCTAGTGCCAACAGAGATGTTTCTGTGCCAATTCGAGGACGTTTACAAGCAAAGCTTTTAGTTTTGGAAATGACATTGTGTGTATTGGCATCGACTCAACACCTGCCTCACGTAACCAATTAATAATCACCAAGGAGTGGTTTCATCCCTTTAACACTTTCATGATGGGAGCTTCCTGATTGTTTGTGAAAACACTGTGCCAATGCATTCTTCTTTTTTTTATAATTGTTAAAATATGTAAGAAAAAATGAAAAAAAATGATACAAAATTGTTGAAGAATGTAAGATATAATGATAAAAAAAATGATAAAATTGTTAAAGAATGTAAAAAAAAAAAATGATAAAAATGATAAAATTGTTAAAGATTGTTATATGAAAAATTTTTGTTTATAAAATGTAAGGAAAAAATGATAAAAATTGTTAAAGAATGTAAGAAAAAATATATATAAAAAATGATAAAAATTGTTAAAGAATATTTTAGCACTCTAAGTTCAACGAACAATAAAAAATTTCTTCTGAACAGCCCTACAAATGAATTAATAGGAATCCATAATTTCTCTTCTGCCTGATTATATTATATGAACATCCTTACAAATAATGAATAGAACATTCCAGTATAATAATAGAACATTCCAGTATAATAATAGAACATTCCAGTATGATAATAGAACATTCCAGTATGATAATAGAACATTCCAGTATATATTTTTAGAAAAATATTTTTTTCAAGAAATCAATTGGTCAATCAGCGGGAAGGGGAGATAACCAGATGATATTCATTCAAAGTGTGATTGACAAAAAAGCAAGCCTTGAAATAGGGTGTCTGTCATTTGCAGAATGAGGTCCCCAGAGGATGAATTTAGTGATGCTACCCCGCATAGTGGGCTAGCATCACCAAATTCACCCTCTGGGAACCTCATTCTGCTGAGGTGTAAGCAGAATGAGGTCCACAGAGGGTGAATTTGGTTATGCTAGCCCGCTATGCGGGGTAGCATCACTAAATTCACCCTCTGGGGACCTCATTCTGCAAATGACAGACACCCTATTTCAAGGCTTGCATAAAAGAGGGTTAGTTAACTCTATAAAATCCTATAGGTAGTGGTTTGGTTGAATTAAAGCTGTCAGTTGAGACATGATCTGCAATCCATCTCCTATCATGACAGGGGAGATCACTGAGGTGGGATGCGTACAGGTAGGAAGTCGTTTAATCGTGATGTGAGATGGACTCATTAAGATGCATGGCAAGATCTGGAGCGTGAGAAATAAGATGGGGTAAGATGCTGGGTGCAGATGTGCAACTAGATCAGCTGTGATGGGTGGGGTCAAGTTGTGTGCTGGGTGAGCAGAGGTCAGATAGACAACACCAGCATGCATCAAATTCAGAGCATCTTAACATCATATGGGATCCATAGAGGCTTCAACTCAAATTTAATTCGCTATATTCATCGAGGTTAAAGTGACATATAATTGTAATGAAAGTGTCAATGACACTGAAGCTCAACTGGGAGAGGTGTTATTGTCAAATGTTACAGTTAATGGACCAATAGGGAATGCAGAAAGTTGGTATGTCTTTGTAATACTAAACACCCAATGCAATTAGTCATGTAAAGAGTAAAATACACGATGGCCGCTGCTCATTGACAAGTAGTTCCTTCTGGAAAAATGGTCATCAACAACTAGTTCCCTTAGGAAAAATGCTCACTGACCAGTAGTTCCCTTAGGAAAAATGCTCACTGACCAGTAGTTCCCTCTGGAAAAATGCTCATTGACAAATAGTTAGCTCCTTTAGGAAAATTCTCATTGACAAGTATTTCCATCAGAAATATGCTCATTGATAAGTAGTTCCCTCTGTAAAAATGCTCATTGACAAGTAGTTCCCTCTGTAAAAATGCTCATTGACAAGTAGTTAGTTTAGGAAAAATGCTCATTGACAAGTAGTTAGTTTAGGAAAAATGCTCATTGACAAGTAGTTACCTCTGGAAAATTGCTCATTGACAAGTAGTTACCTCTGGAAAAATGCTCATTGATAAGTAGTTACCTCTGGAAAATTGCTCATTGACAAGTAGTTACCTCTGGAAAAATGCTCATTGATAAGTAGTTACCTCTGGAAAAATGCTCATTGATAAGTAGTTACCTCTGGAAAAATGCTCATTGATAAGTAGTTACCTCTGGAAAATTGCTCATTGACAAGTAGTTACCTCTGGAAAAATGCTCATTGATAAGTAGTTACCTCTGGAAAAATGCTCATTGATAAGTAGTTACCTCTGGAAAAATGCTCATTGACAAGTAGTTACCTCTGGAAAAATGCTCATTGATAAGTAGTTACCTCTGGAAAAATGCTCATTGACAAGTAGTTACCTTAGGATAATGCTCGTTGACAAATAGTTCCCTTAGGATAATGCTCGTTGACGAGTAATTCCCTAATGCTCATTTAATAAGTTTCTTGATATCTTCCCACCAATGAATAGGAATCCTGCTGCTCTTCCATCATATTTTCATCTATCTGTCCTCTGCGTAGTATATTTCCTCAACATCCCTCCAGATGAATAATATACCATTCCAATGTATACTTTATAACTGAGTGGGAGACTCCATATGTGACCCGCCATATCAAATCCAGTCGGAAGTCGGGATATTTTTACCCTGTGCCAATGCATTATCTTATATATGCGAGTCGACCATAGGTCGCCTCGCATATATAAGAGAATGCATTGGCCTAACAATTTTTTACAATTTTTATAATTTGTTCTTGTATTCTTTAACAATTTTATAATTTCACCCATACAGAGCCCCAGACAAACATGAGCAGACGACACTCTTCTATGTGCTTCTATATATGTGTGGGGCTCCCTGCAGGATAATGGATGTTTTTTTATTTTATGTCCTAAAAATTGTAAGAAACATTTATTTAAAAAACATGATAAAAAATTGTTAAGCCAATGCATTCTCTTATATATGCGAGGCGACTCGCATATATAAGAGAATACATTGGCACAGGGTAAAAAAATCCCGACTTCCGACTGGATTTGATATGGCGGGTCACATTTAGTATTGAAACACAGAGAAACAGATAGAGTACAGGAGGTACAGTAATTCCCTAAATAATCGACTCCTTAACCACAGCAGAATTATGGGTAATTTTTCAGGATTTAGTAGGAAATATCCGCTAAAACCACTATAAAAAGAAAGAATATTATATAATAGGGACAGATGTTGTTCTTGTACCAATCATAAATATCGCATACATTGCATGTGTTACGTTTGTATGTTTTGTCAACAAGCCATATTTCCGACTAAATCCTGCAGAAGGGCAGATACAGCCCAGAGATTTGTAATAGGCAATGTGTAGGTAAAAGCAGAGGTAAAATCAGTAGTTAAAATAATTTCACATTCATATCATGCCAAATTTTATTTTAATCGATCCCATTTTACCCGCCGTCAGTTCAAAATCAAGCTAATCCACATTACTTCATGATTGGGAAATGATCAAACAGAAAACGTGTACATAACAATATAATTATTCTTGCAAAGGGATGAATATTTTTCAATATTTAGTGACGCTATGCACGATCGTGTCACTAAATTCACCCATAGCAGATGAGGCCATGCAGAATGAAGTCCCCAGAGGGTGAATTTGGTGATGCTAACCTGCTATGTGGGATAGCATCACTAAATGCACCCTCTGGGGACCTCATTCTGCAAATGACTGACACACTAGACTCAGGCTTGATAGCAACTGGTAATGTAAACTTATTGTTTGCATTTTCAACATTTCCATACATAGTACAGTAATGCCCTAAGTAATCGACCTCTTAACCAAAGCAGAATTATGGGTAACTTTTCAGGATTTAGTCGGAAATATGGCTTGTTGCCATTCATCGGAAAGCTCTCCCCGAGAGCTTTCCGATGAATGGCAACAAGCCATATTTCCGACTAAATCCTGAAAAGTTACCCATAATTCTGCTTTGGTTAAGAGGTCAATTACTTAGGGCATTACTGTATATAAGTTACAAAGTGTTCTTTATCAATTGTCTGTGCACTCTTGCTTCTGGCTTCCCTATGAGGGTTTATTTAATGAATCGTCCTCATGCTTTGTGCGGCCAGGTGTCAAAACCTTCTGCTTTCAAAACTCACTGAATTATTGTTGACCTACGTATAATTTTTTGTCAATATTTGTCTTCACAGAATACTAGAATGAGTTATGTAACTAGTTTCTCGTGTGAAAGTCTTCTGGGAAGTATTTTTTTGATACTTACTTCAGTGATATATCTGAATGGTTGGCTGAACTCATTGAGCCGCAGTGAAGCCATTGACATGCCGTCAGTTAGAAGTGAATTGCTTAGTGTGGAGTCACTGTTCTCTGTTTGTGATATGCATACATCTCTCTCTTATCTTTTTACTAATTAATACGTTCTCACAGATAAAATTACTTGATATCAAATTGTTATCCTATATCTATCTACCACCATGGGAATTAAGGAAAAGATGCCCAGGCAATATTTTTGCCTAGGTGAAAGAAATCGGCCTAGGCAAAAACAGATTTACATATAGGCAGTTGATTATGTTTAGTTATCAAAGAAATTGTAGACAATACTGTGGTCTTAAATCTAATTGACTCAAATTAATGTCACCTATAAATTCTTAATTATTTTGGGGAACATTATTTCCAGGCCACTACTCAACATATATGTACAATTCCCCAAACCATCACCAAAATAAGTGTCCCTATAGTTACTGCCTCAGTGCCATGGATGCTATTGTAGGACAATATATGCTGAGAGTGAAAGGAAGTCACTTTGGCTAAAGAGGTTCTATTTCTGATAGACACAATAAAATTTAAAATACCCAATGAAATTAATTTGAGGAGGGAACTAAAATAGTATTGGGAAGGGATGTAAATCGAGCAATTTTTAACATCAGACAATCGATATCTCAATACATGAAAAATAAATAGTGCTAAGTTCATCAGTTGAATGCTATAGTGTTCTTTGTCCTATTTTTGTGAGAATTTTTATTTAACAATTTGACGAACCCATTTCATAGAATAAGGTCCCCAGAGGGTGAATTTGGTGATGTTAGCCAACCATGCGGGGTAGCATCATTAAATTCACCCTCTGGGGACCTTATTCTACAAATGTCAGACACTATGTCAAGGCCTATCATCATCAAAGGTGGGTTGTGTTTTGATAGAAGCTTTGAGACTTCTGACCACCAAAGGAGAAATAACACTGACCAGTGGATGGTCTGTAGCAGTCCATCATCTGGTTCATGTTCCGCAGGAAATCTATGTAAAACATACTGACGTCTGCCTTCATCTCCTATCTTTAATGTTGTCTGCTTCTGCTTTTCGTTGTCCATTTGTTTGTTTTAAAATTTTCAACAGCTGGAAATCTCATGCCTTAAAACAAAGTAGTTGAAAATTTCAATTTGGAAAAAAACAGGAGATTTATTGTTTTGATAGTTTAAAGGTACACAATCTGATTTGAATTTTGATGGTCCCCGTATCATCAGATTCCAACAACAACAATATTTCTTCAAAAGACGCTTTAGTTATCAGAATCTATAATTACCCACAAATATTGCTAACAACCACTGTCAACTCTAGTATAAAATGTTCCATAACGTGTTATACATCAACATTTTGTTCAACAAAATTTGGTATCGAGAGTATGTCGTTTGGCTCATCAAATATCTGCTTGGACGTCAAAATATTTCAGGGGGTGAAAAATAACATATTTCAACAATCGATATCTGACAACTCTTGAGCTTTGATGGGTGGGATCCTCGACTCGAATCAAATATTTTTTACCCCCGAAGCAAAAGAAATAGTAATTTTGGAGCATAAATTTGGATTATTTATCTTAAAATTTCCAATGAATATTTATTATTTTAGTAAAATATTTGTGGTTTTTAAATGAAGAGTCAAATACTACTTGGTGTTGGAAAATTTGTGACCATATGACTGTGCGTGGCTTTAAAAATGTTCTACCCATCAAAAATAGCTAGCGATAGCCCTATGTGTGGCCATGGACAGAATTCTACACAACTAAGATATGATTGTTACATAGCATCAATCAGCCGACTGTACATGAGTAAACACAAGCTGTCACCATCAAAGGTGGGTTGTGTTTTGATAGAAGCTTTGAGACTTCTGACCACCAAACGAGAAATAACACTGACCAGTGGATGGTCTGTAGCAGTCCATCATCTGGTTCATGTTCCGCAGGAAATCTATGCAAAACATACTGACGTCTGCCTTCATCTCCTGTCTTCTGCTGGTCTTTTATGTGCATTTTTGCTGTCTATATTTGTCCAGCGGTTGTAAATTACTTCAACAAGACACAGAACTGACCACATCCAGCTGTAATCTAGAAAATATTAAAGTTGAGGGTCTAACTTCCCAAAACAAAAAACACTTCTAACAACATAATTTATCAAGAGTTGCAGCCTGGAAATTGTTTTTCTCAACTAAAAACAAACTTTGTTTACAAACTGCTAGAATTTTATGTATAGTACAGTAATGCCCTAAGTAATCGACCCCTTAACCACAGCAGAATTATGGATAACTTTTCAGGATTTAGTTTCATCACCATAACAAGCATTTTATAAAAAGTAATTTATTTACGCCGAGGCCTTTCATGATTCGCATCAATCAACGGGGCGAATTGTAACCAAGCACGTTTATATATATATATATACACCTGTACTTGAGAATTTAGTGTTTTAACCTTTTTAACAAGAAACAAGAGGTACGCTGTCGCGTGGCATTTGCCCCCGACCATAGCAATTCGGATTAAGCATGGATGCGGAAATCCAAAAACAAGCGATCCGGAAACCCAAAAACAAGCGAAAATTCTAATTTTCTAAGTTGAAAAAAGGGCCATAACTCTGGCAAAAATCATCAGATCATACCCAAATTCGCACTTGACATGTATTTTCATATAACTGATACACAAAAATACGGGATTTGCAATCGTACCACCAAAGCTCACGCTATCATCTGGAAACCCAAAAAACAAGAGAAAAATTGAATTTTCTAAGTAAAAAAAGGGCCATTACTCAGGTGAAAATGGGTGGACGAAACACGCGCTATGCATGTAGCTGTTCCCCCATGCTGCTCTATCACCATACCAAATATCAGCTAAATCTGCCCAGCGGTTGCTGAACAATAATGCAAAATGTTTGTACGGACGGACGTACGAACAGAGAGGTCGACTATATACCCGCCGACTTCAAGTCGGGGGGGGGGCATAATTAATTGCTACAGCCTATTTCAAATTTCAACTATTTTTAACAAAAACATTGATCATGTGGCTACCAAATCTGTTAATGAATGGGATTATAATTCTATAATAACGACCACCCCACAGAGCAATAGTGTGAAGCTATCGTGTAAACTAAAACATTTTTAATCAAAGTTGCATATTAATATAAAAGACATAGATTTTATATGCTTGAAAAAAAATAGCTGTTGGTAAATTTCAGACTTAAGTAGATATTTTGAATTGTTTTGATTGTTTAATTTTCAAACCATTATATATATATATATCAGTAAAGTATTTAGTTTTTGGACAAAGAATTTTAGACTGCAGATGTTCAGTACAGAATATTTGACCAGTGAAAAGCAGTAAACACTATAGCTATCATCATCAAAGACGAAGTGTTTTAATAGAGACCTTTGAGACCTCAGCTGAAGAAAATCTGTGCAAAACATACTGATGTCTGCTATCAACTCCTGTCTTCTGCTGGTCTTTTATGTGCATTTTTGCTGCCTGTATGTTTGTACAGTGGTGGTAAATTACTGGAACAAGACAGAACTGACCACATCCAGCTGTAATCGGACAGTCTTTGTAACTGGAAAAAAAATATTAAAGATAGGGATCTTACTTACTAAACAGAACTAAAAGGAAAAAGAAAACAATTCATGAAGTTTTCAAGCAAATTTGTTTTTTCTGATAAACTTTCAAACAGCTGAACTTTTGATTGAATAACATTTTTTATTGAAGATTCAATTGTATAAGCCTGTCCTTACTTAATAAATTACTTTATTTTATCAAGAAATTACTATCCAAACTACCTATTCATATAAAACAACATAGAATATATACTTTAGTATGCCTGAAAAATAGGCACCAGTTGGAAATTTCAGATTGGTAAAATATGTGGAGATTGTTTTGATCAATTGATTTTTCAAACTTCGTTCTTTCAGTCAAATTTTAGATTGAAGATAGTTGAGGGTGACACCGCATTATTTTGGTACACAGGATTCGGGTGATTTTGAAGTGGCACGCATGATTCATACACCTGTTAACTGGTACTCAGGATTCATATGCCCATTTTAACCAGTATTCAGGATTCAACAAGTCTCAGACACAGCTGTTATAGCATCAAATTGTGATTTATAGTTTGAAATAATATGACTTGTATTCTACATTTTCTTAAAGATGGATTATCACTTCACAACATGCTTTATATAGTTTCCTTGGTATGAAATAATAAATATGATTCAAAGACTCCTGTCTGGAAATTCGTCTATCAATTAATATTGATTTATTTTGATTTGTTTTCCATATAAAATAACTCTGTGGCATTCAATAATGGTCCCTGATATTCACAACCATCTTTTATATTTGCCTTTTTTTAATTATTTTAATTATTGAAAATAAGCATATGCTACACTCTAGGTCTTATCTACTTGATTCACACTTAATATTACAATAGATACAATCAATTAGAGACATTTTGCAACTCACAATTGTTTCAGAGCACCAAGTTTTAAATATAGTAACAAATATATTCCCATAAATTGATACTATATATTGTCACATTATGATAAAATATCGAAATAAAATCAATATTAATTGATAGAATATTTTTCAGGGATTTTCAACTCATACATATTATTACAGGAAATTGTCTAAAATTTATTATATATAAGGATTAACTGTCATGTGGACTGTTTTTATGGAGATGTAACCGTGAGGTAAGTGGTCATAACTTGTGTAAAACCCGAAGGGTTTTACATACAAGTTATGACCACTTACCTCACGGTTACATCTCCATAAAAACAGTCCACATGACAGTTAATCCTTATATTTATATACATTTAGCGAAAAAGCAACTTTTGTAAATGTATTTAAATCGAAAAGTGTATCGTGACAAAAACAGCCCAAAATACCCAATAGCACCCTTGGCAAAAGTTAAAGGAACAATTTCTCTTTATATTGAAACCCGATGATGTATTAAGTCAATCCTGCGTGAGTCCAAATGCGCCCAAAACATTACGCGTTCTTCTTTCCGAAACTGATGACGTGTCAATGTAATTATGAGGCTGCAGTTATGAGCTGTTGCGCGTTCACCGCGAAATAATTGCAACTAGCCACGTGGGCGCCAACCAATCGGAATGCTGGATTTAGTGATGATCACACTTAGTATGTAAATATAAAGAGATAATCCTTCTTTAACTGCAGGATTCACACCTCTCTGTTAACTGGTATTCAGGATTCATGTGGGGTGGGGGGGACACCTCATAGTTGGTACAGAACATTCACCGGCCAATAAGAAGCAGTAAATACTATAGCTGTCATCATCAAAGACGGAAGTGTTTTAATAGAAGCTTTGAGACCTCAGTGAAATAAAAGCTGGTTTATGTTCCCAGAAAATCTGTGCAAAACATACTGACGTCTGCTATCATCCCCTGTCTTCAGCTCCTCTTTTATGTGGCAGCTTCTGCCTTTTTGCTGTCTATATGTTTGTCCAGGGGTTGTAAATTACTTCAACTAGACACAGAACTGACCACATCCAGCTGTAATCAGATATCCTTAGAAACTGTAAAGAAAATATTAAAAAGTTAATTCTAGAAGGAGCGATAACTTTTTTGGAGGAACTTGAAAGTGAAATGAAATTTTATATTTCTTTTGATGTATTTAGTCAAATGTTAATTGATCTCATTCAAATTTTAATTTCTTTTTAATCTTATCTTGTGGACAATCATGAGTTTGATGAGTGATTAAACAGAGATGTATCAGATGGCCTTTGCAAAAAAGGAACTTGTTGCAGCGTGTAAAGAGCCTATTTACAATCTGTTTACAAGGTCATTTATAGCTGTTTAAGTGGAATGCCTCAAGGATTTTTATCAAATAAACAACCTCTTTTATCAGTGTTGCACAGACCGGAACCTCCCAGAGCGGGGTCAGGTCAGGACAGTCATTTTTTCAATTAATGTTACCCAGGGTGGTGCTATGGGTATTTATTTATGTTTGTGAAGGTCCTTTATATTTTATATGACGTATAATACGAAACGAAAAAATTACTGAACTGATTAGGTTAAGGGGGGATACATGGATTTAGGGGAGGGGTTGTTTTCTTCCGAAATTTCCAAGCATGCACACTACGTTTTGTTCGAATAATAAATTTTTAATAAAGTTAAATGTCAAAAGTAAGAAAATTTTCTATTTTAATTTCAGCTACCATTTTAGGAGATAGAAATTTTTCTTAACACATATATAGTTGTGCCTATATTTATGTAAAAGTTTGGAGTTACAAATTAAAAAGATGAATAACTATAGAACAAAATAACTATACAAAACGATTGAACACACATTGAATGTCCTCATAGTGGTGAACATCCATACCAAATTTCATTGAGATCCAAGTATTACTGTTCAAGTTATGACCTGAACAGACATTGGACGGATGAAAAAGCCAATATTTCCAGATGAACAAAGATGAATAACTCTAGAATAGAAAATCCGAACAAAACGATTGAACACTCCATTGAATTTCCTAATGGTAGTGAACATCTATACGATATTTCATTGCAATCTGAGCACTACTGTTCAAGTTATGGCATGAACAGACATCAGACAGATGTATGGACAGTCTGACGGATGGACTCACGGACAGACAGGTGCAAAACAGTATACCCCCTTATTAAAAAAGGGGATACAATATTCTGCAAATGTCCAGCACCACAGGTGCGACAACCTGCAAACACCTTCCTGAACTAATCTGTACTCAACTACCTTTCACCTGAAAAGTTTGTTTTACTGAGAAAGAATGAGCAAGAGTCATTCACATGCTCTGGGTACATTTTATCTGATGTGTGTGTACATGAGTACTGAGTTATTGTGCCACTGGGGACCTCATTCTGCTTAGGTCTCATCTTCTCTGGAAATTTTCTTTATTACCAAATTTCTATAGAAACTTCTTCCAATAGATTCTATTTATTTTTTAGTTTCGTTTCTCTAATATCCCCAAATTGGCAGATGACACATTGCATAATCGAGGTTCCCAATGGGTGTACATCACAATATTCACCATTTTTGGAACATCAATCTGAGTCTATGTCTCCCACAGCAAATGAGGCCAAAGCAGAATGAGGTCTCCAGAGGGTGAATTTGGTGATCACTAAATTCACCCTCTGGGGACCTCATTCTGAAAATGACAGGCCTGGATGTGTGTACACGAGTACTATATTATATTGAGCTGAGAAAAAGACCTGTCCTCAGTTCATTACCCTTTCCAATTTAGGAATTGATAGATCACTTTGACTAGAAAGTAAAAAACTAAGTCGTCTTATTTGGACTGTGAGAAATGCAAGATATAACAGATAATATGACCTGAATAATTACCCTAACAGTTTACAAACCCTGAAATAGTGTGTCTGTCTGTGGTGAATGGTGTCCTTGTACAAGCCTGTGTATAGTGTGTCTGTCATTTGCAGAATGATGTCCCCAGATGGTGAACTTAGTGATGTTATCCCGCACAGCGGGCTCGCATCACCAAATACACTCTCTGGGAACCTTATTCTGCTTAGGCCTCAACTTCTATGGGACACCTAGGATCAGATTGAAGTTGCCCAGTTAAGTTCATGATCAAGCCTTGAAATAGTGTGTCTGTCATTTGCAGAATGAGGTCCCCAGAGGGTGAATTTAGTGATGCTACCCCGCATAGCGGGCTAGCATCACCAAATTCAACCTCTGGGAACCTCATTCTGCTGAAGTGTAAGCAGAATGAGGTCCCCAGAGGGTGAATGTGGTGATGCTAGCCCGCTATACAGGGTAGCATCACTAAATTCACCCTCTGGGGACCTCATTCTGCAAATGACAGGCACACTATTTCAAGGCTTGGTTAAGTTCATGATGTTCACCCATTAGTCACCTCAATTATGCATTTTATCTTCTG
Organism: Siphonodentalium dalli; assembly: GCA_032622095.1. Classification (NCBI taxonomy): domain Eukaryota; kingdom Metazoa; phylum Mollusca; class Scaphopoda; order Gadilida; family Siphonodentaliidae; genus Siphonodentalium; species Siphonodentalium dalli. The sequence goes on from CP136066.1 coordinate 219,708,682, forward strand.
CAAATTATGGGAAAAAGAAACTGAACAAAATATATGAGAACATTTCACATGCACTGGGTGCATATCACCTGATGTGTGTACATGAGTACTGAATGTATCAAACTCCGAAACACCCAGTACATTGGAAGTACGTTCATTCTGGCTTCCAAATCGAGAAATGATGAATCCCCAAATCAAGTAAGAATGAACTAAGTCGTCTTGTTGGGACTGAGGGAAAATCCAACATGTATAATATATATATTATAAGATAAAATGACCTGACTAATTAACCTCCAATCACCTAAAAATCAACCTAATTCCCAAATGTTTGGTCAGGAAATCATGGAATTCAGAATGCCTTCACCCTCCCAGGGATGATAATATCTGTGCTCAACCCTCCTGCCGTACTAAGCGGATTTCAGAATGTGAGCTGATGCAAATGGTGAGGACAAAAAAAATCTTGTTTTAACCCTTTGAGTGCCAGGTTGATTTTTGTATCAACCCATATACCCTGTGCCAATGCATTCTCTTATATATGCGAGTCGACCATAGGTCGCCTCGCATATATAAGAGAATGCATTGGCCTAACCCTTGATTTCGCCATCGAGTGTTATTGTATTTAATTAATATATAAGAATGACGGTGAGTTGTAAATTTGGATTAATATTTGTGAAAATAACTACTTTGAGCAGCTTTGAGCAAGACTATATATTCTCCATATCTATTTGATCTCCCAAACGAAGTGTTTCACATCACTTTAAAGTGAATCTTCGATAAATTATAATATTTTAGCGTGAACTTAAACGGAGACTATATGCCAATTTCAACAAATTTTCAGTAATAACAATGATCTAATATCGATAATAAATAGAAAAATAAATAATTTGAGTCGAAGATGTTTTCTGTAAATATTCAGGTTAACAGGTTATCACAAATTCAATAGTATTAATAGTATAATATAAATTTAGTTTATGACTTAAGCCATAAACCAGAGATATTATATCTCTGCATAAACTAAGTTAGGAATTTCCGTGTAACGACGGAAACAATTTAATTGCATGGATAGTGGATATATTTAGTAAAAATTTATATGGGGTGTCAACTCAAGACACCCACTGACTATACAATAATATTAATTAATTTATGGGTCAAGTATGCATATAATAACGAAGATAACATTTTATTTGATACATTTGCCTGAAAATGTCTCCAATGATGAACATTCATGCATTCTGGTTTTGCTACCATCCATAAATAATTTATTACCATCAGTCGCACTCCTGTCATACTCAGTATAGATACATGTACATTTGCCTGAAAATTTTATAAAAAATTCTCAATGATGAGCTTTTCATTCATGCATTCTGGCTTTGCTACCATCCATAAATAATTTAAATTCTCATCAGTCGTACCCCTGTCATACTCAGTAGATAGATAAATTTAATAGATTTTGGTTGACTAACATGTTTTAACCCAAAGAGATCGCGATGCTCATTTCGATTGGTAGTCACAATTGGCATACTGGTAAAGTTCTTGTTATTACTTCAGGCAAAACAAATCCCTCAAATACAGGAAATTTGAGTACATTACCCTTTAACCCTTTACCCAACAAACCGGCCAAAAACGGCCAAATAAAGCTGCAACAGCCTAAATTATCTTGGGTCTGTCTCAATAAAACCATACAAATATGGATATCATTAGAACCGGCTCCTTGACCACATTGTGATAGTTACAGTTATGCCCTGTGCCAATGCATTCTCTTATATATGCGAGTCGACCATAGGTCGCCTCGCATATATAAGAGAATGCATTGGCCTAAAAAAATCTTTTTTTAACACTTTTTACCATTTTTTCTTACATTCTTTAACAATTTTATAATTTTTAATGTGTTAAGCCAATGCATTCTCTTATATATGTTGGGTAAAGGGTTAACCCTTTCATGATGGGAGCTGCGCTGGTGCAGCATTAAATACCCCGTGCCAGTGCATTCTCTTATATATGAGAGTCTCCCATAGGGAGCCTCGCATATATAAGAGAATACACTGGCTTATAATATCAAGGTAAATATTGTTAAGCCAATGTATTCTCTTATATATGCGAGGCGCCCTAAGGGTGACTCACATATATAAGAGAATGTATTTGCACAGGGTTTTCGCAAAAAATCAGGAAGCACCAGTTATGAAAGAGTTAATCTTTGTAAATGAATTAAAAATTATGTTTTAGCGACACGACATTTTACTTATTAGCTTTTTTTTTTTACGAAATAATTCTTTTGTTCTTGCCTCCCGAATATGAATTGTGCATTTTATTTTAACCCTTTACCCAACAAACCGGCCAAATAAAGCTTCAACAGCCTAAAATATCTTCGGTCTGTCTCAATAGAACCATACAAATATGGATATCATTGGAACCGGCTCCTTGACCACATGGTGATAGTTACAGTTATGCCCTGTGCCAATGCATTCTCTTATATATGCGAGTCGACCATAGGTCGCCTCGCATATATAAGAGAATGCATTGGCCTAAACAAAATCTTTTTTTAACACTTTTTACCATTTTTTCTTACATTCTTTAACAATTTTATAATTTTTAATGTGTTAAGCCAATGCATTCTCTTATATATGCGAGGCGACCTATGGTCGACTCGCATATATAAGAGAATGCATTGGCACAGGGCCGTTCTGTTGGGTAAAGGGTTAAAAGCTTCCCCTTGAGCTCGGATGCACCCGACATTGCTGCCCTGATTGACTGAGAACAGTTCACCTGATGTGTGTACACAAGTACTGAATGTTATCAAACTCAAGAAACACCATGTACTGTGGCAGTACGTTCATTCTACTTTCCAATTTGAGAAAATGATGAATCACCTAGTGAGAAAGAATTGTAAGTTGTCGTGAGAAAATCCATCGTATACCTGCTAATATGACCTTACTACTTAACCTCGAATCACCTACTGGTGAGACTCGACGTCAAGTGTCATCGACAAGGAAGACACGAGATTTGAATGGCGGTTGTAAATGTGAAGAGTATGTGAAGATACAGATATAAGAAGCATGAATATGTAAGAATCACAGATATAAGCCGGGACCTTGATATAGGGTAGGGAAGGGATGGTGAGGCTGTAGTGACGTGGGGGTGGACACATGGTTTGAATCGCAGTTGTAAATGTGAAGAGTATGTGAAGATATATTAAGTATGAATATGTAAGAATCACAGATATAAGCCGGGACCTAGATATAGGGTAGGGAAGGGATGGTGAGTCTGTAGTGACATGGGGTGTGGGGGGGGGGGTGGACACGATATTTGAATGGCGGTCGTAAATGTGAAGAGTATGTGAAACATCAATATGTAAGAATCACAGACGTATAAGCCAGGACCTAGATATAGGGTAGGGAATGGATGGTGAGGCTGTAGTGATGTGGGGTGTGAGGGGGAGGTGGACATGAGGTTTGAATGGCGGTCGTAATGTGAAGAGTATGTGAAGATCGATATAGTATATGAAACATCAATATGTAAGAATCACAGATATAAGCCAGGACCTAGATATATGGTAGGGAAGGGGAGAAGGGGGTGAGGCTATAGTGACAGGGGTGGTAGGGGATGGGGTGAAGGAACAAGTTTTGAATGGTGGTCGTAACTGTGAAGAATATATGAAGATACAGTAAGCATGAATATGTAACAATCGTAGATATATGCCAGAAACTAGTTATAGGGTAGGGAAGGGATGGTGAAGATGTAGTGATGTGGGGTGTGGACATGAGTTTTGAATGGAGGTTGTAAATGTGAAGAGTATGTGAAGATATATTAAGTATGAATATGTAAGAATCACAAGGGTAGGGAAGTGGAGAAGGGGACTCTTCAGTTATGATCACCATTGAAAACTTGTTCCTTCACACCAACCCTTTGACCCCTGTCGTTACAGCCTCACCCCCCCCCCCCCCCCTTCTCCACTTCCCTACCCTTGTGATTCTTACATATTCATACTTAATATATCTTCACATACTCTTCACATTTATAACCGCCATTCAAACCATGTGTCTTCCTCGTCGATGACACTCTTGTCAGCCATGTATACCCCTTCCCTGTAGCTACACCCCTGCCTATGTCCCCAATGTTATCCCGGACCTTGATTCTTGCACGTCCCTTATATCTACACTTGTATAGCTAATTCTGACATATTCATGCTTATTATATTTACACATACTCTTCAGTTATGACTACCATTGAAAATTTGTTCCTTCACCCCAACCCTTCAACCCCTGTCATTACAGCCTCACCATGTGTAAATATAATAAGCATGAATATGTGAGAATTATCTATACAAGTGTAAATATAAGTGTAAGAATCAAGGTCTGGGATAAAATTGGGGACAGACAGGGATGTAGCTACAGGGAAGGGGGTGGCTGACAGAGTGTCATCGACGAGGAAGACACAATGTTTGAACGGCAGTTATTAATGTGAAGAGTATGTGAAGATATAGTAAGCATGAATATGTAAGAATCACGGATATAAACTGGGACCTAGGTATAGGGTAGGGGATAGGAGAAAGGGGGAGGGGTGAAGCTGTAGTGACAGCAGGGGTTGGAGGGGATGGGGTGAAGGAACAAGTTTTGAATGGTGGTGATAACTGAAGAGTATGTGTAGATATAGTAAACTGGGACCTAGGTATAGGGTAGGGGATAGGAGAAATGGGGAGGGGTGAAGCTGTAGTGACAGCAGGGGTTGGAGGGGATGGGGTGAAGGAACAAGTTTTGAATGGTGGTGATAACTGAAGAGTATGTGTAGATATAGTAAACTGGGACCTAGGTATAGGGTAGGGGATAGGAGAAAGGGGAGGGGTGAAGCTGTAGTGACAGCAGGGGTTGGAGGGGATGGGGTGAAGGAACAAGTTTTGAATGGTGGTGATAACTGAAGAGTATGTGTAGATATAGTAAACTGGGACCTAGGTATAGGGTAGGGGATGGGAGAAAGGGGGAGGGGTGAAGCTGTAGTGACAGCAGGGGTTGGAGGGGATGGGGTGAAGGAACAAGTTTGTTTTGAATGGTGGTGATAACTGAAGAGTATGTGTAGATATAGTAAACTGGGACCTAGGTATAGGGTAGGGGATAGGAGAAATGGGGAGGGGTGAAGCTGTAGTGACAGCAGGGGTTGGGGTGAAGGAACAAGTTTTGAATGGTGGTGATAACTGAAGAGTATGTGTAGATATAGTAAACTGGGACCTAGGTATAGGGTAGGGGATAGGAGGAAAGGGGGAGGGGTGAAGCTGTAGTGACAGCAGGGGTTGGAGGGGATGGGGTGAAGGAACAAGTTTTGAATGGTGGTGATAACTGAAGAGTATGTGTAGATATAGTAAACTGGGACCTAGGTATAGGGTAGGGGATAGGAGAAAGGGGGGAGGGGTGAAGCTGTAGTGACAGCAGGGGTTGGAGGGGATGGGGTGAAGGAACAAGTTTTGAATGGTGGTGATAACTGAAGAGTATGTGTAGATATAGTAAGCAAGAATGTGTGAGAATGAGCAATACAAGTGCAGATATCTCCCCCCCCCCCCCCCGCCTGAATTAATTTGTTTACCTCAACATCTAATGGCGAGTTAGTCTCATTTTATCGTTCACTATCACTATGTGACTAAGAAACTCAGGCGGGGGGGGGGGGGGGGGGGGGGGGGGGGATAAACTGGGTGATTTTCAATAAAAAAAATCTGAACAATAATGTCTCTGCCGAAGAAAAGACATGCTTCCTTGCCACCAATGATAGTTTTTCTAAGTCACATAGTCATAGTGAATGATAAAATGAAACTATCTCGCCAATCAAGGTCAGGGATAACATTGGGACATACGTAGGATGGTACCAGCCTAGAGGTTTCAAATTGGGAGAAGTCACGATTGGGAGAAGTCACGATTGGGAGAAGTCACGATTGGGAGAAGTCACTTCTCTCTGTTCGCTTATTAGGGGGAAGTTGACTGTTATCAAGGAGAAGTAACAATGGCTGAAGTTATATTTACTCTCCAACATCGCCCTTCTATGGTCCAATATGTAATTATGCAACACAAGAGTCCATTTATAAAACCATTATAGAGAGTATGAGCACCATTATAATCAGTAAATGGGTAATTCTCCTTGTCCTTTTACTGCGATCTACTGGGAAGTTTCCTCGAACTTCAAGGTTTTGAGGTTTGACTGCACTCAGCCGCAAAATGACAAAAAACTGAGAACAATAATGCTAGGTCAACTATAACAATTAGCCTTCTACATAAAGTACGAATGTATGATCTGATAATGAGTTGGGAAATCAGTAACTGTGAGAAGGAATGATACAGTGTACTTGTACCAATGAACAGCATGAGTTCTCTCAAATATTAAATCTCTTAACAGCTTGGCTGCTGTACAGTAATGCCCTAAATAATCGACTCCTTAACCACAGCAGAATTATGGGTAATTTTCCAGGATTTATCGGAAATATGACTTGTTGCCATTCATCGGAAAGCTCTCACTGAGCCACAGAATCACTTCTCCCTATTTCATTATTAGGAGAAGTGGGACTGTTATCAGGGAGAAGTAACAATGGCTCAAGTTCAATTTACACCCAAAATCACCATTCTATAATCCAATCAGTAGTATGTGACACCCAATTATAAAGCCATTATATTGAGTAAGAACACCATTATAATAAGAAATATAATAATACTTTAAGTATGATGTTGGGCCATAAGCATACTGGAAAACAAGAGAGAAATCACT
>CP136066.1:220945566-221078396 GCA_032622095.1 Siphonodentalium dalli
GGAAGTAAAAGTACATTTTGATGAATAAGTTTCATCTCAAAGTTGATATAACTTCTTAGTGAATGAAAATTGTCGTCTGTCATTGTTTTTGTGACTCTCGTATTTTTACCCTGTGCCAATGCATTCTCTTATATATGCGAGTCGACCATAGGTCGCCTCGCATATATAAGAGAATGCATTGGCTTAACTATTTTTTATTATTTTTTTTAAATAAATGTTTAAATTCTTACAATTTTTAGGACATAAAATAAAAAACATCCATTACCCTGCAGGGAGCCCCACACATATATAGAAGCATATAGAAGAGTGTCGTCTGCTCATGTTTGTCTGGGGCTCTGTATGGGTGAAATTATAAAATTGTTAAAGAATACAAGAAAAAATTATTAAAATTGTAAAAAATTGTTAGCCAATGCATTCTCTTATATATGAGAGGCGACCTATGGTCGACTCGCATATATAAGAGAATGCATTGGCACAGGGTAAAACATATTTGTCTGTTTATTTGCGCGCACTAAATGCCTCTTGTTGAATAGACTGGTTCCTGGCCGAAAGCTGCAAAAGTCTGAAAACGTAGTAACCTGACCCCTCCAGCCATATCTAAACTGTATAAATTATTGTAGTTGGCGCCAGAATGTGGAATAATTTAATGTATTTCCATTTCCAATGAGCACATGGCAGTGACATGCCAAATGAGGAAGACCGAGAAGTCTATAGAAAAATGACACATGACTCGGAATTTATAACACAGAATTATAGCTGGTCCATGTTAGAATTTATGCAGCATGATGAATTCATTATTGGAGACTTAAGTCAATTTAATCCCGTATGGTATGGAACACATGGCTGTGACACATTGAATGAAGATAAGCATAATGTTACACACATGTTACACACATGTTACACACATGTTACACACATGTTACACACATGTTACACACATGTTACACACATGTTACAAGTATGTTACACACATGTTACAAGTATGTTACACGCATGGCAATTATATGACACACTGAATATTATAAAGAGCCACAGAATATCTGTATAAAACATGAAGTTAATTTCACTTCGGATGCTGGTATATATATACTCCACAGTATATATATACCCCACAGTATATATATACCCCACAGTGCCAAATTGAGACACGGACAGGAGGACGGAACCCATATTTTAAATAAACACAGTAGGAGAACTCTAGAATAGAAAAAAATGTCATTTTCCCTCTTTTGAAAGCAGTCATGATGGCGACCCTCAATACATAATTTAATTCAGAAGCAATAACCTATGGCTGAGATGTGTGCCTGGACAAATGGACAGACAAAGCCACATAAGTATGCCATAATGACAGACAACTTAGAATTTAAAGTATAGATATATTCTCGCTCATGACAAAATTTATGCCAATAAAAGAGGAAAAACTTATGTCACACTGAATAAGTAAGCCAGACCTACAATTACGTATAACAAAATGACACATAAGGTCCATGTCAAAATACAAGACAGCTAGAGATGCGATTTGGCTTTGCATGTAAGAATTTAGTCATAGCCTCCTTGACCCCCCCCCCCCAGGTGCCATCTCTGAAAGGCTGACATCAAAATAAATACCCATGGCAAGCTGCATGAATAAGAAAAATGACATGTGACTCTAACTTGAGAACAGAGAATATACTGGCCCATGCAGCTGGTAAACCAAGTAATAAAAAATAAAATGCCAAAACACGAGAACAAATTACATGAGCCAAATAGGTTGGATGCCGACAAATCTGAAGAAAATGACACACACAACTCAGAATAGAGAAGATCGAGAACAATGTACAGTCCCATGTAAGACTCTACACGCTAAAAGAACAGAATGCATGATATGAATAACAGAACAAACCCATGTCGGAATTTATGCATTGGAATAACACTATGTAAAACAAGAGAACAAATGAGTCAAATAAGAACAATGCCGACAAATCTGAAGAAACTCAGAACACAGAAGATCGAAAAAAACAATATACTGTCCCATGTAAGACTCTACAAGACGAGAATGAGTGATATAAATAACAAAACAAACCTCAGATTCTGTGATTATCAGCTCCATATTGGTACAGCGGCCGCATTTCACGAATATATTTGGTGCACACCACTCGTATCACTATGATGCTCCGTCATCGGGATGGCTAGAGACGCGATTTGTCTGGCAAACAATAATAATGTTTTATTGATTGATTTCTAATCAGGCGGAGTTAATATCTTTGATGCTGCGGTTCTGCGGTCTATCACCCAGTGGGGTTAATCAAATCTATGGTTAGATCATGTCATGAATCTCCCGTAGAGAGCCCCACACAGAGATACAGGGTCGAGTTGTGGTAACTATGGACATCAGAGATGCGGGGTCGAGTTGCAGTAACTATAGTTCACATCAGAGATGCGGGGTCAAGTTGTGGTAACTAAGAATAGCATCAGAGATTCGGGGTCGACCGGTCAAGTTGTGGTAACTAAGAATAGCATCAGAGATTCGGAGTTGAGTTGTGATAACTATGAATCGCATCAGATGCAAGGTCAAGTTGCAGTAACTATGTCAAACATGGACATTGATTGAAAATGCATTAACTCTGCCCAAAATATGTGAATGTTTTTGCCTATTAAAGCCATCTCTGAGTTTTTGCCTGTAAACACCCTCCCTGAGCTGAGTTTTTGCCTGTAAACACGTACCCCCCATAGCTGAGTTTTTGCCTGTAAACGCCTTTTCTGAGCTGAGTTTTTGCCAGTTAATGCCCTCTCTGAGCCGAGATTTCTTCCAATTTGCTCCTGATTAGCTTAGCACATCAAATGTTCTCAACACAGTTTTTATGAAAATGTGGGTATTAACACTTTCATGACTGAGACTGCACTGATGCAGCATTAACTATCATGTGCCAGTGCATTCTCTTATATATGAAAGTCTAGGATCAGACTGAAGCAATTGGTGATGTCGTGTTCATGTTATTGGGGTATGAAATGGGTGACCCAATTGGCAGTTGACCAATCACCGAACAGGATTTAGTGTAACACAGACGAGCTATGTAAATATATACTATTATGGGATGACTTCCGGTAATTTTATGAGCTGCATCAGAATAGCACCCGTATGGTGCCCCTTACATACATGAGCAGACGACACTCAGGAACAGATCCTTCTATCTGTGTGAGACTCACTTTGGGTTAGAGACTTGATTGGTGACGTATGTGCATGGCCCTGTTATCTAGCTTCATGATACAGCACCAGAATACCACCCATATGATGCCCCTCAAAGACATGAGCAGACAACACTCAGGAACAGATAGTTCTATCTGTATGAGGTTCACTTTGGGTTAGAGATTTGATTGGTGATGGAGGTTTCTCGTTCTGATCATGCTTACATTCATTCACATAATCCATATTGGCAGGAAATAAGATTTTACATCTATTACGGAATGACTTATTTTACGAGCTGTGTTGCATCAGGGTTAGGATAACTCATTCAAATATGTACGATAATCAGATAAACTAAGAGACATTGTGTCTGGGTTTAGATTGGCATGACATTTTTTTAGCATAATTGTATTGATATTTCTGGCTAGAACTAACAAATCATGCAAACAATAGCGAAATAAGCCAATCTGGAAAGAAACAAGGTCCATTGTGGGTTACGCTGAGATGAAATATGGGTAACAATATGCTATCCAGGCAAAGCATTGCAGTGAAAATATTGCAGTGAAGTGTTGCGGCCTGCGAATCTTGGATTTTTGTTTGAATTGAATTATTTAAAAAAATTTGAATCGTGTTTTGGTTATAATTAAAACGTGTATAAATGCTAATTGCGTATCACCAGTTTCATAAGAAATTCGAAGTTTATGTTGAAGGGTCATTTTATAAGATTAAGATACGTTTAGTCGAAACGTATACAATTATTGTGAATTGAGAAATGGACGATTAAATATTAATCATAATTTGAATACAAATGAGAACCCCCCACAAATTTGCTCAAAGTTCATAATCACAAATGTGAAACAAGCCATAATTGAAAGAAACAAAGGGCCTGTGTGTGTCAAGCTGATGAAATATGGATAGAAATGCAGTTTTCAGTAAGTTCAGCTCAAAATCAATTCAGTCAACACACATCTGAAGCAAACTAATGTAGTGAATAGTACAAGAATTATTCTACACCTCCACTTTACAACAAACAACATACAAAATCTAAAAAACACAACTGAAATGAAGATTTTTTCAACAAACAAGAAATGTTGACGTCAAATACGTCAAAGCGTCCAACACACAGATCAATATCTATATTTCCATCAGGGTTATTGTTTCACAACCTATACATAATAAATGACCCATTGTACTAGAAACTATTACTGGAATACATCTCTCCGTCTGCTGAACACGCCAAGTGTCATGATGGAGAATTGTCGATTGACCACAATGGTCGTGGGCCTATAATTATCAACGCCAGTTTGAGGAGTTGTAAACGCCACATAGATTGTAGATGGAGAAGATAGATGAGAGTGAAGAGTGTGATCGAATTATAATGAGACATTAGATTTTATACGAGGAAGACGAACATAGATGTGGTTATATATATGAGACTTAACACATTCCTGAGTTTCCTGACCGTAACAGACTTGGATGGCCATGTTGTTTCTGGACCAATATACATGTGTCATTACAATTCAGTACAATTGCTGAAACTGTGGAGGAAAATATTTACTTATAGTGAACTTGTTAACCAGGTTAAAAATTGACCAATATATATATATATATAAACTGCTGCTATAGAGATATTATACCACAAAAAATGTCTACTTTCTGCACAGTAGAGCAACAAAAAATATATCGTCCATAGAAATGGAAATTGTCCTCACAAAGTTACCAAAGTCAGGCAGACTTTTGAAAATGTCAGATAGCCTCCTGTTGGTACATGTAATTGTTATGTTCAGACTGTGCCTAAAAAATTAAATCCAGGGCTGTTCCAGATATCGTATAAATAACAAGCACTTATTACACACCTATAGGTGTTTATAAGGATTTCACCGTGAATTAAAAGTGATGTGACACATTTGTGAATTATGTTTCCGGTGACAGCATACAAATTTTGACAGCTCTTTAACCCCCCCCCCCCCCCCCCCCCCCCATGTCGGAACTATTTTGTTCACATTCTCGAACACGTCATGTTGTTTCTGAACCAATCTGCTCGAGGACGGTCAGTCAAAAATAAATGACCGTTCTGTTATTTGCAGAAAGTGAATGTCACCCAATGGGTAACTTTTGGGGAGATCGAATTTAGGAGTTTGTAAATGAAAGTGTTTTTTTTAAGTTTAGATCACTATCCGGCCTGATAGGAAGAATATTCCCTCTTAACCCTTCCATGAAAATACTGTGCCAGTGCATTCTCTTATATATGCGAGGCTCCCTATGGGAGACTCGCATAAATCAGAAAATGCACTGGCTTACAAGGTAAATATTGTTAGGCCCATGTATTCTCTTATATATGCAAGGCTCCCTATGGGAGACTCATGTATGTAAGAGAATGCACTGGCTTACAAGGTTGAGGTAAATATTGTTAGGTCAATGTATTCTCTTATATATTAGAGGCTCCTTATGCATTGACACAGGGCTCCAGCCAAGAAATAGTTAAGATAACTCAACCAAAACAATATTGAATGAGCCATATATGGTATGGTATGGTATGCTGGCGTCGATCACTATGAATCCCGTCCCCATTATAACTATGACGGTTGCAAAGATATATTGCCAGGCATGATATCTTGCTTCCACTTTCGATGGAAATTATGTTATAAGTTACTGGGCTTGTTTACTGCCAATGCTGATCAGATCAAAGCTAAAATGATCTAAAAATTATGTTCAGTAATTAGGGTGTATTTGAATTTGTATACATGGTTGTTTGCGATCAGCAGCTTACCAAGACCAAACACTATTGGGCCAAGGAACAGCATAATGTCATGTTCACGGATTTTGATTTTCACTTCCCCCATAACCCGGAAGTGAAAATGCAAACATGTGAACATTTATTTGGTATGTTCTGGTCCTGTATATGAATCATCACTTGCGGATGATTGCGTTTGGTGGACTACCATTCACGAGAAGACACGAACACGCAAGAATGTGGATTAGATTACACCCAAAAGTAACACACATTATTATATGGCCTAACAGTAATATATCAATGAAATTGCGCATAGTAGCCGACATTACCAATGGTTATGTGGAAATCCCATTATGGTCGTTTGTTGAACTTATTATCTGAACATTTCCTAAGGGATAATTACTTATTAATGAGTATTAATCAAACTCGTCCATACACAATCACCATTTTGCAGACGGACTAATTTTCATTTGAAAATTCTGAATTTTGCCAGAGTAGAATGAAGTATACGTATTTTTAGTCCCGAATACTGGGAATTCCAAATCTATTTTATGCCAGCACCATAGACTAAATATTTCATCTATATGTAAGCGTGGTGTTTTTATTTCCCGATTCCTGTCGAGCTCTCATTTTGCTTCGCTGACCTCTATCGGTGTTATCAATAACAGATACCACTATTTCACCTAATCCAGACCCGATTGAAATATGTATGCAAAAGTAAACATGACAAAATATCAGAAAATATTAGGAATAAGAGGAAAGTTGCTATGCTCCAACTATATGATTATAATTATAGGCGAACATGCTTATTTTTGTACAGCCACCACACAATCGAAGAAGAGTGCTGAGTAAATGAATATTCAGAAGGGTAAGGTAATTTTCCAATATTATATCGATGTGTGCTTCCAAGCTTTCATTCCGCGGAATCACAGAAAGTACCGAGGTGTCCAATTGATGGGATCTGAATAAGAATTGCAGAGAAGTAAATCAGTTAAGATTGCAGCTGGCTTTATAAAGAGACTGTATTTAACCACCTGATTCAGTGAGAGTAGAGGGTTAAAGAGACTGTATTTAACCACCTGATTCAGTGAGAGTAAGCCAAGAGAGATAACAGCCAGGTTCAGGTACATCAACATGTCATCAGTTCTGGCCAACATAAGTGACAAGAGTTTTTTTTTAGACAATCTTTTTGACTATACATATGAAAGGAGACACTAGTTCAGTATGATTATTCATTGTGTGTGAAAAAATTCTCATTTGTTATATAGGAATTTGCTTCAGAATTTGTGTGCTTCAGCCATCGCGTAACTAAACAAGTAACAAAGGGGAATAATTCAATATTCAGATTAAAGTGTTAAGATCATTAACCCTTCCATGACTGGAGCTTCCTGAAATTTTGCGAAAACCCTGTGCCAATGCATTCTCTTATATATGTGAGTCTCCCATAGGGAGCCTCGAATATATAAGAGAATGCATTGGCCTAACAATATCTACCTTGACCTTGTAAGCCAGTGCATTATTCTCTTTTATTACACTCCTGTGCACGATTTCCATTGAAAACGCCGTTAATTAAAAATGGTAATGTCACTAGTGAATTATGTCATTTCTCATGACGTCATGTCGCTTACTGATCTAGACTGAATTTTCTATGGTTGATCTCTCTCCGAATCGGGACTTTTATGCATTAATTCTGGGTGTTTTAATCATATTTGGTGAACCAAATTGATGCAGAAGTGTAATAAATAGAGTAATCAATTAGTTCCAAGAATTATGTTGAATATTTCACTCGAGTTGAGAGACGTTTATGTAAGAAACTCGTGCGCATAACGCACACTCATTTCTTACTGACGTCTCTCACCTCTCGAGAATTATTTAACATAATTCTCGGAACCATTTGATTACTACATATATATAAGAGCATGCACTGTACAGGATCTTTAATTCTTCACCACCGCTGCTCCTCTCATGTAAAGGTTAATTCAATTGGAGAGTACTAGGCCCTATGTGTGTTTTTTTGTAGTCCACTGAGCTTAGAAATGATCAATTGAGCCGTGAGTATATGTCATACTAGTAATAAGACTGTTGAATTACACAGATGACCATATGACTCTTTGTGCCATGCAGTTACTCTATAATAATTCCATATCAATACATATCACACATACCTGTATCTGAACCTGGCTATACTATAAGAGGATATAAAACTCTGAATCTATTTTTTGTGTATCAATACTATAAGAGGATATAAAACTCTGAATCTATTTTTTGTGTGAATACTTACTGCTCTGTCTCCTGAACATGACTGAAAATAATATTAAATCATAAATGTATAAACTAAAAATTATAATTACCAAGGTGGGGATCACATGGTTACGGGTTGATGAGTATCACACATTCAAAATGGCCGAGGCAATCTAAAACGCGACCAGAAACGAGGAAAAAGTCATAAACTAGGATAATAATATATTACATATTATTTTGGCAGTCACGAGCATATGCTAATTGCTAAACTATTTTTCAAACAAGCTGATACCTGATTTGTGACCAAACTCACAGTTTTTTGCTCAAACATCCTGAGTCCTGACCAAAGTTGTCAGTCGAATGTTTTGATTGGTGCATTCCACGAACCTTCAGATTGGCAACTTTGGTCAGAATGTTAAAGTACTGAGTATTTCCGAACAAATAAGGTATCAACTTGTTATAAAAATAAACTAGAATATGCTCCTAACCATCAAAATGCTATGTTTGAGTTAGTTCCTTATATATTATGCTTGTGTGGGTTTGCACTCGCCTCGGCTATTTTGAAGGCGTGCTACTCACCAACCTCGAAACCACATAATTCGCCACAATGATTATACTAGTACATTTATCATGCATAAACATCAATAACTTTTTCATAAAAATTTTGGGTACATTAAAGGCCCACTTAATTTTCAGACCCCCAGATCACATTATATAAAATATATGCCATATTATATACCATTTGAAAGAGGAAGCTCAAAAACATCGTATTATCAACTTATTCAGTGTAATAAAACTGTGAACATATTGTTTTTGTTGAGTTTATACCGATGTGTTTTTGTTCTTTAGTTTCATCTGGATTTGTTGTGCAGTGTATTATTTTCAATGGACGGGGAATAACTCTATATTTTTAAAGATAGAATTATTCCCCTTCCATTGAAAATATATTTTTAGTTTTAGTTTAATTCTGTTTCATTCTGGGAGCCATATAGGGGGAAACCTTTCTATGATTTCAGCTGTTTTATCGCTGTGGGAATCTGCTGAGACACAGACATTTCAAATGGTGATGAATTACATTATTTTAATCATATTTTATGGCACAGATTAATTTATTATTAAAACTGTATATCAAGGCACTATAAAAAAAAATCGATGACTCGAAAATTAAGTGGGCCTTTAAAAAAATATTGATTGCAACAAAATCATTATTTGACCATAAAGTCTGTACTGACACCATCACATTCCACAACACAAACAGACACAAAATAAAGACACATGAAATCTATTTATAGAAACAAAAATGTTGTAATATTATGTACAAAAAAAATGCGAAATCTATTCATAATAAAAAGTATTATAATTCTGATATCAAATAATGAGCTTTCTATTTACCAATATGAATCGGATGGACCTACTTAAATTAAAGGCCATTTAAAATCTTTATAATTTATATGCATCGAGCTATACAGAAATGCCCTAAATAATCGACTCATTAACCACAGCAGAATTATGGGTAATTTTTCAGGATTTAGTCGGAAATATGGCTTGTTGCTATTCATCGGAAAGCTCTTAAACTGAGATTACAGAAGGAATCAGAAAATTATGAGAATGAGTATGTTATGATAAGATCTCGGACAGGTTTCGTTACTAAATATAACTTGTCAGCGAGCTTCTTGGTGAAGTGAGAATGACTATGTATGATCTATGTTATGATAAGATCTCGGACAGGTTTCGTTACTAAATATAACTTGTCAGCGAGCTTCTTGGTGAAGTGAGAATGACTATGTATGATCTATGTTATGATAAGATCTCGGACAGGTTTCGTTACTAAATATAACTTGTCAGCTTGCGTCTTGGTGAAGTGAGAATGACTATGTATGATCTATGTTATGATAAGCACTCGGACAGGTTTCGTTACTAAATATAACTTGTCAGCTTGCGTCTTGGTGAAATGAGAATGACTATGTATGATCTATGTTATGATAAGCACTCGGACAGGTTTCGTTACTAAATATAACTTGTCAGCTTGCGTCTTGGTGAAATGAGAATGACTATGTATGATCTATGTTATGTTAAGCACTCGGACAGGTTTCGTTACTAAATATAACTCATCAGCTTGCGTCTTGGTGAAATGAGAATGACTATGTATGATCTATGTTATGATAAGCACTCGGACAGGTTTCGTTACTAAATATAACTTGTCAGCTTGCGTCTTGGTGAAATGAGAATGACTATGTATGATCTATGTTATGTTAAGCACTCGGACAGGTTTCGTTACTAAATATAACTCATCAGCTTGCGTCTTGGTGAAATGAGAATGACTATGTATGATCTATGTTATGATAAGAACTCGGACAACTCAGAGCACTTATTTGCTTCTGTACCTATATCACTGAAATCAAGGCTATTTAACCATTCTTATGGCAATTTAATCACTTTCCAGGCCTTGCATTGATTGGTCATTTTCAGATTTAGGCTATTACAGGTTTTCAAGGACACGAGGGAAACCTTTAAAGTTATTTCAGTGAAATTTGGAAAACTTTCATTGACATTTGTTATTTCAGTAAAAAAAAATTCATTGAAATTTTCACTCAAAATATTTCATTAGAATTTCAGTCAGACTAGGCCCCTATTAGCTCGGCTGGAACTCTGGCCACCTACCGGGCGATCAAGTGATGATGAGCCTGGAAGGTGGCCAGAGGGCAGTCTTATTAGAACTATAGACATAATTTTCGTTACTTTCAACTTATGGTCTTGACTCTCATCGATTAAATTATTTCAAACGGGAGAAATCCAACCATCAAAGAGTGCATTGCTCGACCAATCAATAGCTTCCTGCAAAACCATTAACTATTCACACTCTGCACTCAACAATAGTTATTCATACAAGCCCCACCCAATATTTCTACCAGAAATGATGAATGAAAGCGAGGCTATGCAACACAATGGCTCATTTTGGCGAAATCCAAATCTCAAAATAGTAATTAAGAACGTATTGCAAAAATTAGGTATTGATTCGGTGAAACAAGAACAGGAGTTTATTTATAACCAGAAAAGATGGATACGGCAATTCATTTCAGATCAAACTGGCTTTACGGGGGTTGAAGCGAGAGCCATGGTTATTCATGCATGTAGGAATTGTCGCATGTCAATCAAAACAGTAAAGCATACTCTCGAGTGTCATCGCACCATCTCTGACCTTTGACCCACTGTATACAATATTAATGAGCTGTCGCAAGTGGGGAATTCCCTGTCCATCTCGGAAATTAATTTAAGTATCGGTGTCCCTAGACTGATAGTTGACTGTATCCGCCCCTATGGTAATTTAAGCCATATAGTAATGTAAGCCCTATATTATTTAAGCCCTATATTATTTAAGCCCTATGGTAATTTAAGCCCTATGGTAATTTAAGCCATATGGTAATTTAAGCCCTATGATAATGTAAGCCCTATGGTAATTTAAGCCATATGGTAATTTAAGCCCAATGGTAATTTAAGCCCTATGGTAATTTAAGCCCTATGGTAATGTAAGCCCTATGGTAATGTAAGCCCCATATTAAGTTAAGCCCTATAGTAATTTAAGCCATATAGTAATGTAAGCCCTATAGTAATTTAAGCCTGATGGTAATTTAAGCCCTATGGTAATTTAAGCCCTATGGTAATTTAAGCCCTATGGTAATGTAAGCCCTATGGTAATTTAAGCCCTATGGTAATGTAAGCCATATATTAATTTAAGCCCTATGGTAATTTAAGCCCTATAGTAATGTAAGCCCTATGGTAATTTAAGCCTGATGGTAATTTAAGCCCTATGGTAATTTAAGCCCTATGGTAATTTAAGCCCTATGGTAATGTAAGCCCTATGGTAATTTAAGCCCTATGGTAATGTAAGCCATATAGTAATTTAAGCCCTATGGTAATTTAAGCCCTATAGTAATGTAAGCCCTATGGTAATTTAAGCCCTATGGTAATTTAAGCCCTATGGTAATGTAAGCCCTATGGTAATTTAAGCCCTATCGGTATTTAAGCCCGGTAACTATGGTAATTCAAGCCCAGCAACAATGGTAATTCAAGCCCAGCAACTATGGTAATTTAAGCCTGGTAACTATGGCAATTTAAGCCCGGTAACTAAGGTAATTTAAGCCCGGTAACTATGGTAATTTAAGCCCTATGGTAATGTAAGCCCTATGGTAATTTAAGCCCTATCGGTATTTAAGCCCGGTAACTATGGTAATTCAAGCCCAGCAACAATGGTAATTCAAGCCCAGCAACTATGGTAATTTAAGCCCGGTAACTATGGTAATTTAAGCCCGGTAACTATGATAATTTAAGCAATTTTCATGCAGCCTTGGTTGGTCATTTGTCAGAATCGGGCTATTCCAGGTTTTAACCCTTTCAGTGCAAAGTCCGATTTTTGTATCAACCCATATTTCCTTGATCATTTTCAAATTTATTGATTATAATAATGTGATAGAGCTCTTTCCATCAATGTATCACATTATTATAATCAATAAATTTGAAAAAAGATCAAGGAAATATGGGTTGATACAAAAATTGGAATTGGCACTGAAAGGGTTAAAGGCCCTGAGGGAAACCGTAGATGTCACAGAATGAGCTCTTCACACAGGAATCGGATCGATAGAACTAATTTTAGGTAATCTGAAAAATTAACATGATGCATTTGTCGGGAGGAAATTGGACTCTGATTGGCTGTACATGTCCTCTCACGGGAGGCATTTCCACCGATACCGTCTCTACTGTGCATCTGATCAGAGAAAACCTGCAAAGAATGTGTCTGTCATTTGCAGAATGAGGTTCCCAGAGGGTGAATTTAGTGATGCTATCCAACACATCAGGCTAGTGTCACCAAATTGACCATCTGGGAACCTCATTCTGCTTAGGCCTCAATTGCTGTGGGAGACATAGGATCAGATTGAATTTCCCCAATTGAAGTTGGTGATCATAGTTCACCCATTAGTCACCTTGATTATGCATTTTATCTTCTGCAAAGCAGAATGAGGTCCCCAGATGGTGAATTTGGTGATGTTCACCCGCTGTGCAGGATAGCATCACTAAATTTGTCCTCTGGGGACCTCATTCTGCAAATGACAGACACACTATTTGCAGGCTTGATTGGGAGATGCACGACAACTAAAGAGGGATATATTGTGGAAGAATCGCCTTGTTAATCGAGTTACAGTTGCTAGCAGTGGGTACTAATAGAATTACATGTTGCACGGAGTAATTTAATGGCGGCTGATTACCCTGGGAACTATAACCCATGTAGAGCAGTTTCAAAGGGTCAAATGGGTTTTTCTGGAAACCATTTTTTTACCCTGTGCCAATGCATTCTCTTATATATGCGAGTCGACCATAGGTCGCCTCGCATATATAAGAGAATGCATTGGCCTAACAATTTTTTACAATTTTAATAATTTTTTTCTTGTATTCTTTAACAATTTTATAATTTCACCCATACAGAGCCCCAGACAAACATGAGCAGGCGACACTCTTCTATATGCTTCTATATATGTGTGGGGCTCCCTGCAGGGTAATGGAAGTAACAAACCATGGTGACTGCTTCTTCGGAAACGCTTCTATCAATTAATATTGATATATTTTGAATATTCTGGTATAATATGCATACAATTTTATGGCTCGAATTCATTTGGAGTGTAGCATTTGGGATAACTCAATCTAAAAGTTCTAAAAATAGTAATGAAAAATTGTCCCAATTGATTATCGTATCATATGAGAAAATAATGATATAAAATCAATATTCAAGATGGGAGCTGTGCTGGTGCAGCATTAAAGATCATGTGGCATTGCATTCTCTGATATATTCTAGTCTCCCATAGGAAGCCTCACATATATAAGAGAATGCACTGGCTTATAAGGTCAAAGTAAATATTGTTAGGCCAATGCATTGTCTTATATATGCAAGGCTCCGTATGGGAGACACTCATATATAAAAAATGCATTGGCACAGTGTTTTCGCAAAATTTCAGGTAGCTCTAGTCATGGAAGGGTTTATTGATAGAAGCGTTTCCTTGACTCAAATCTATTATTTTATACATCGGAAACTATATAAAACGTATTTAGGAAGAGAAAACCCATCTTTAACCCTTCCATGACGGGAGCTTACTGTAATTTTGTGAAAACCCTTTGCTGATGCATTCTCTTAACCCTTTACCCAACAGAAGGGCACTGTGCCAATGCATTCTCTTATGTATGCGAGTCGACCATAGGTCGCCTCGCATATATAATAAAATGCATTGGCTTAACACATTAAAAATTATAAAATTGTTAAAGAATGTAAGAAAAAATGGTAAAAAGTGTTAAAAAAAGATTTTTTTTAGGCCAATGCATTCTCTTATATATGCGAGGCGACCTATGGTCGACTCGCATATATAAGAGAATGCATTGGCACAGGGTATAACTGTAACTATCACAATGTGGTCAAGGAGCCGGTTCCAATGATATCCATATTTGTATGGTTCTATTGAGACAGACCGAAGATATTTTAGGCTGTTGAAGCTTTATTTGGCCGGTTTTGGCCGGTTTGTTGGGTAAAGGGTTAAATATGCGAGTCTCCCATATGGAGCCTCACATATATAAGAGAATACATTGGCCTAACAATAATTACCTTGACCTTGTATTCCAGTGCATTCTCTTATATATGCAAGGCTCCTTATGGGAGACTCGCATATATAAGAGAATGCACTGGGACAGGATCTTTAATGCTGCACCAGCGCAGCTCCCATCATGAAAGGGTAAAAGGGTTTGCTTATCCAAAATAATTTTAGAAGGGTTTTACAAAAAGGCATGCGGTGGGTTTCAGGAGCATGCAAATCTGAGGTACAAAAATGCTCTAAATAATCGACTCCTTAATCACAGCAGAATTATGGGTAACTTTTCAGGATTTAGTCGCAATTATGGTTTGTTGCCATTCATCGGAAAGCGTGAGAGCTTTCTGATGAATGGCAACAAGCCATATTTCCGACTAAATCCTGAAAAATTACCATAATTCTGCTGTGGTTAAGGAGTCGATTATTTAGAACATTACTGTACAAAAATCTGACTTTCAATGACAAAAACAAAGTGAAAATGGAAAACTGTCACACTGAACCACAATTTACACAGTCATTTGCAGAATGAGGTGCACAGCTGGACCCTCTGGGGGACCTCATTCTGCTGCGACCTCAACTGCTGAGTTTCTACATATCATGTGTCATACTTACGTCGGTAGATTTACTCTGAGTGACCGACCACGTCAGCTCCGTCGGGGCGTGGGAATCGCTCGGGGACAAACTCTCTTTATGAAAAGCTTTATTATCAAAAGTCTGGTCTGGATTCAACTGATCTCGATTCATTGTTTCATTCGGCGATGCTTGAGATATTGTTGCAGACGATGGTGCTGGCATTACAGGAGTGTTTTGTCGCAATAAATCCGTCTTGCTACCTGCAGCTGAAAGAATACAGATATATGCATTTAACCCTTTACCCAACAGAACGGCCCTGTGCCAATGCATTCTCTGATATATGCGAGTCGACCATAGGTCGCCTCGCATATATAAGAGAATGCATTGGCTTAACAC
Source organism: Siphonodentalium dalli (assembly GCA_032622095.1). Lineage (NCBI taxonomy): Eukaryota > Metazoa > Mollusca > Scaphopoda > Gadilida > Siphonodentaliidae > Siphonodentalium > Siphonodentalium dalli. The sequence continues at coordinate 220,961,300 of CP136066.1, forward strand.
ATATTAAAAATGATAAAATTGTCAAAGAATGTAGAAAAATATTATAAAAATTGTTAAAAAATGTAAGAAAAAATTATAAAATTGTTACAAGAATGTAAGAAAAAATGGTAAAAAGTGTTAAAAAAGAATTTAGGCCAATACATTCTCTTATATATGTGAGGCGACCTATGGTCGACTCACATATATAAGAGAATGCATTGGCACAGGGCATAACTGTAACCATCACAATGTGGTCAATGAACCGGTTCCAATGATATCCATATTTGTATGGTGTTATTGAAGCAGGCCGAAGATATTTTAGGCTGTTGAAGCTTTATTTGTGCGTTTTTGGCCGTTTTGTTGGGTAAAGGGTTAATTAAGAGATTTATCCCACAGGGAGCCTCACACAGATGGAAGCATGCACTGCAGAGTGTCGTCTGCTCCAGTCTATGTGGGGCTCTATAAAGGTAAAGGGTTAAGCTAATGAAGCAGATGTACAATGTCAACTCTGACAAATTCTTCAAGAGTCCAATACACAAATACCAGTGAAAATAACCTGAAACTAGAGGTGTGACTGTCCCAATGGGACTACGGATACCCCCCTGTTTTTAAAATACTAGGATGTTTCACATGTCAGTAAACATTTAGTTAAAATAATAAAATAACAGTTCCCATTGCAGGTGTACAACCATAACCCTAATCTTAAACCTATTGACTGAAAAATGTAGGAATAAAAGCTTGGACAAAATTATGTATGTTGCGAAAACATTTCTAAGTCGAAAAAGGGGAATAACTCCACCAAAAAATGTCAGACAGACGTCATTATCGCAGTTGCACAAGTTCCCATGGTACTAAATATCTGCGCCACGTTTAAAAGAAATTGACCGACAAATGTAGGAATAAAAGCTCGGACAAAAGTATACATGTTGCGAAAAGTTTCTAAGTCGAAAAAGGGGGATAAAGTCCGACAGATGTCATAATCGCAGGTGCACAGGTTCCCATGGTGGTTGATGTCTGTGCCAAGTTTCACGACAATTGATCAAAAAACGACTGAGAAAAACTCCGGACAAATTTGTGTCCACGGACGGACGACGGACGGACAAGCTGACTCCAGTATACCCCCCCCCTAACTTCGTTGCGGGGGGTATAATTACAAAAGGTGAGGTCAGAAAAAGACATAGGAAAATACTTCTTTCCACAAAGGGTGATTACTGGAACAGATTACCGGGCTTTATTGTCAAGTCGACACCCTTGGCGAATTCAAAACACTATTAGATGCACACCAATATGATTTGAAGCACCAGTTCTACTCATAAATTGTGACGGACACTGAAAATATTCCAGAATTATATTATTATGTTAAATTTACACATCGGAACTAAAAGTCGAATGACTTGTTCCAGATTGTTATGATGATGATGATATACTTAACAGGCAATTACACTTCAATTAGAATCAATGTTAATGTTTAATGCCAGGCACAAAATACCTACCAAAAATGGACATGGATAAATACGTACATCTATAAAGAATATTTCCAGTCTAAATCGTTGATTTTTATATAATTTTGACTGTGACAAAAATTCAGAAACAGCATGCAGAGTTTGCTCAATTTTGATCGCGGGCAAAACCTATAACCATGTTGGATCCCCCATTTATTATTTATAGTTACATACTTGAAAACAATACGAATTAGGATTTTTATATTATTCCCATTCAACTTCAACTTCAACTGAAGTGACCACTAGTAATCTCTTAAAGAAATGTTAAGTACTTGTTCGGATGCGTAAAACTGATAAGTTTAAGTATTCAGGCACTATGCCAACTGGAGGAATGTAACATTCTACTAACATCGCCGAAATCTGAAGCAAAATGACCATACCATTCCATAGAAAACATCGTCTGAACTACACTCAATTGTAAATATTTACTACTCGATTCGGGACGCATCTATCTGCGATAAACTGACGAAAATGATTTCGTCATTTAGAGTCACTGCATTAAATTGATATATAAGAATGGCTGTGTGTGTTGTTAATTTTGATATAAATTTGTAAAAATTACTACTTTGAACAAGATTATTCTCTATTTCTATTCACTCACCCTGCTGGAATGTTTCACATCACTTTAATTCATCCCTATTCATATAAAAATGCTTCTTGTATTTATTTTTGTTTATCCATCAGTATCTATGTCTCCCACCCCTTACACATTTTAGTAGAGGCACTAATTGTGAGATAGCCATGTGAGATTTTCCTTTCTCCCACCCCCTAAACACTTTAGCACAGGCAGCCAGTGTGAGATAGCTGGGTGAGATTTCCCTGTCTCACATAACACGTGACCATCTATCTCACACCACCCACGTGACTGCTTTACCTTTTTAATTAAGAGCCGGAACTAATTTAACTATCCGTCATCATGTTTTGTGTGAATTAAAACAGATAAAAACAATGGCGACCAACCAGTTACGCTTCACGTTTCAAGTAAATAAATACGGACGAATTCGTGGACGCTAATACAAATGGTGATAAGCCTCAACTGTTAATCACGAAAAACCTTCAACATAACCTCACTTGCAGACACAGAGTTGCATATATAACATGAAATATAAACGACTAATTTGCGAACATATTCCATAAAACGGAAGACCCCAAGCGAAACTGGTACCACTGGCACATTTCGTAACAGGTAAACAATAGCCGCTTCACAAATGACGAACGAAATAATTCGACATTCGAACAGTTGTCATCGTTGCAATAAATCGTCGAACGCGTCTAACTAACATTTGGTCTGTCATATATTCACATGTTTCCTTTTCTAAATGGTATCGATATGGTCATTTCCGATGACAAACACGATTAGTCCAGTTGTATATACTTCATATCAATACGCGCGTTTCTCGGAATTTATGCAGGTGCAACGATGTGACGTATCCATGTCGTTTTCACAAGACCGTATCGATTTCACTCTAACGTATTAACCCTGCGCGCACGTGTAACGCGCTTTGTTTATAGAGTATATGGTATATACCGAAATCATCCCATTTAATCACGAATATCGCATCAGATTTCTCCCCAGATATACCGTTACGAAGCTACTGGAATGTGCCAAAGATTGGTATAAAACAAAATATCGGAATGTGGCTCTTGGGTTGGGAGAAAAATGATCCATCATGACATGGGGTGTGTGATGGAAAAATCTCACCCTCGGGGCCAGATATTTGGTCCGGACACTCGGCAAGCCTCGTGTCCGGCCGAAATATCTGGCCCCTCGGGTGAGATTTTTCCATCCCACACCCCAGGTCATGATGGATAATATTAATCTCCACACATTATCTCACACAACAAACACATTTATTTAGCCTATAAATTGTAAATACTTCATATCAATACGCTCGTACCAGATGCAATGATGTGACGTAGCCATGTTGTTTTCATGAGCCATGTCAATTGCACTCAAACGTACTAACCCTGCGCATGTGGGTAATGCACTTTGATTTACAGTATACATCTTTGGTATCCAAGATAATCACGAATATTGCATCAGATTTCTCCCCAGATGTACATTACCAACGGAATGGGCCAAAGATTAGTATAAAACAAAAAAATCAGAATGAGGCTCTTGGGTTGGGAGAAAAATGATCCATCATGACCTGGGATATGGGATGGAAGAAAACCTGACCCTCGGCTCCAGATATCTGGCCCCTTGGGTGAGATTTTTCCATCGCACATCTGAGGTCATGATGGATAATATAAATCTCTCCCATGGCTTAATATCAGATCTCAATGATATATGCAGTTTCTCCCTTTATGAACACTTTCAAAGAGTATCTTATACTGTCTGATGCCATTATTGACATTTCTCATTATAGAGTTATCCTTCTTTGTTTGTTACATTCCCATTTATTCACTTATTTAGAAATATTCATATATTAAATAATTAAGTGAAACAAGATGGCTGCCAGCAGCCATGCTTTTCAATGAAAATTGTTCAAATTCAATAGTCCCAAACTAGAGGTGATCCCAAACATGTCAGTAAATTTTCAAAACATTTCTATATAAATGTGAGCTGAAGTTTGGTGACGATCGGATGAGGGATGTGGCCTGTAGGGTGTACTGAAATATTCAGTCATGCAAAGAGTAAAATACATTTTCAATTAAATCCATAACTCAACAAAATCTGAATGGAGGTTACACTGGTGTAAATGTTTTCCCGTTAGGTTACACAGGTGTAAATGTTTTCCCTTTAGGTTACACTGGTGTAAATGTTTTCCATAGGCCTCAGTGCTAACGTTTTAGCGTATAGTGTTGGTAATATAAATGTTGGGTCCAAAATTTTCTTTAAAAACTTTTTACACAAAAAAATCATGTCTGTCTAGCAGGGAATTCGCCTTTAAATCTTATGTTTTCGTAACTAGTGTCAGAACCGCATAAAAAAATACTGTCATATTTTAAAACACACCAAAAAATTCAAACTTCACTACAAAGGGTTAATTCCTGTGCCAATGGTTATTTTACCTATGGGAAATCATAGGGAAGAGGTGTGATGATTTTTGTATGTGAAAAGCACACAAGGCTATTGACCAATCAGGGCCCAGTGTCTATTTTATTCTCTCCTATATATTCCTCCCGCATCTGCTAGATGTCACTCCGAACCATATTTACACCAGTGTAACCTGGACGAAACCCCCATGGTGGTTCACCAGCATACCAAATGTCAGTCTCTTTAAAAAGCCGAAGAAAATCCAAAATCGGATGTATGTCTCTGGCACTCTCTTTAACTATTTCTAAATACTACAATTCTCACAAGCATTTACTACGCCAGAATGGATTCCATATTTGGAAACGGTTTATTACGTTACGTTGGGAATGCACATCATCGTAGAAATGAAATATAACGGACACATCTAGAGATGTACATCCATTTGGATACTCGTAGGATTTCAAAGAGATTGACCAAATGTGACCCGCTATATCAAATCCAGTCGGAAGTCGGGATTTTTTTTACCCTGTGCCAATGCATTCTCTTATATATGCGAGTCGACCATAGGTCGCCTCGCATATATAAGAGAATGCATTGGCCTAACAATTTTTTACAATTTTAATATTTTTTCTTGTATTCTTTAACAATTTTATAATTTGACCCATACAGAGCCCCAGACAAACATGAGCAGATGACACTCTTCTATATGCTTCTATATATGTGTGGGGCTCCCTGCAGGGTAATGGATGTTTTTTATTTTATATCCTAAAATTTGTAAGAAACATTTATTTAAAAAACATGATAAATAATTGTTAGGCCAATGCATTCTCTTATATATGCGAGGCGACCTATGGTCGACTCGCATATATAAGAGAATGCATTGGCACAGGGTAAAAAAATCCCGACTTCCGACTGGATTTGATATGGCGGGTCACAAATGTCATTCAAATCCAACCAACGATGACTGAGATATAGACCTCCAAAGTTTGAATGGACGAACAGAACCATGGATGAACGAGACAAATTTCTGTATCATCTGCCAAACTTGGTTTGCAGGGGATAACAAATAGCCTTCAGGCTGATATTTAAACTTTTTATATGAATTTTCATTCCAACAAATAAATGAATGGGACCATGCCTGAATTAAGTGTGTCTGTCATTTGCAGAATGAGGTCCCAGAGGGTGAATTTAGTGACGCTATCCCTCATAGCGGACCAGCATTATCAAATTCACCCTCTTGGGACAGAGTATGCGCTAATAAAGTGTTAGTTTTTCCTGATATAATAACAAATCATCCAGCATGGAAAGTTGAATGCACTTAAAATATCACTATCAGTTCAGTGAGACATTTCAGAGTGTACGAATCATCTTAGCATAGACTAGACATGAGTATTATATATATTTATCAGCCGACTTGAACAATGGAAAATTCACAAAAACAAACTAATTGTACATCTTTAAAACTTGAGGAAAGTTCAGATGATTCAGATCTCTCTGACTCACAGTTCGTTATTGATGTCTTCCTATTTAAATGGAACTAGGTTGACAAATTTAAATATATATTATACTCATATACTGAATAACTATCCCACAGAAACACTTAACAAGTGATAAGAGATTTATCGCCATGAAAAGATCAGGTTATTTTGAAGAATGCATGCACTTCATTGTTAGATTTTCCTGACAAGCTTGAATTTACTGTGTCTGACATATGCAGAATGAGGTCCCTAGAGGGTTAATTTAGTGACGCTATCCCACATAGGGCTAGCATCACCAAATTCACCCCCTGGGAACCTCATTCTGCATGGCCTCATCTGCTATAAGAGGCATAGACTCAGAAGTTCTCAAATGGTGAATATTGTGATGTACACTCATTGTGAATCTTGATTATGTTATGTGTCGTCTGCCAATTTGAGGATACATGTATAGAGAAACTAAATTAAAAAAGAAATAGAATCTATGTGAAGAAGTTTCTATAGAAATTAGATAATAAAGAAACTTTCCAGAGAAGATGAGGCCTAAGCAGAATGAGATCCCTAGAGGGTCAATTTAGTGATGCTAGCCTGCTATGCAGGAGAGCGTCACTAAATTCACCCCTCTAGGGACCTCATTCTGCAAATGACAGACGCACTAAACTCAGGCTTGGTTGTATTGCATAATTGCAGCATGTACTGATAACAAGAATTCATTGTTAGTTTTTCCTGATTTCATAACATTCAATAGAGCATCCAACACAATGCAGTATGGAAAGATGAAAGCACTTACTGTATCATTATCTGTTCAGTGAGGCTTTTCAGAGTACATTAATGCCCTAAATAATCAACTCCTTAACCACAGCAGAATTATGGGTAACTTTTCAGGATTTAGTCGGACTCTCACTGAGAGCTTTCCGATGAATGGCAACAAGCCATATTTCCGACTAAATCCTGAAAAGTTACCCATAATTCTGCTGTGGTTAAGGAGTCGATTATTTAGGGCATTACTGCAGATACATGAATAAACACTGATAGGAGTAGACCATATATCATGGTATTTCATCATATTCAAGTTATACATATTTTTCACAAGCAGTTTCAATAGTAATATTCAGCTAATAATTGTAGGCTAATTTACTAAAGATGCTTTCGGGGTTTCAAACCTCTAGTTACAACAACAACAAGAGTTATTTCTTTTTGGCCAAGCATGCAGATGACCCTCTTTTAAACTGATAAATGCTAAACTATTTGTATACTTTTCCCATGGCAGTCTTGTTTTGATTAAGTTTATGACTTATAATTGTCAAAAAGCCAAATTGCACAGAGACGCCTATATATGTAAAACACTGAAACCTCCATTAGCACTGAGAGGCTGCGATTCAGTTGGGTAGTGTGGTTAACCTAATGTTAATCAGCTCGACACAGATAGATATACTATTGATTTCATCTCTCCGGAGAACTGACTATTGGTTTGATTATGACACTTTTTTATGCTCTAAACAGCTCTAAACATGAAATATCATTCCGTGTAATGATATATATTCTATTGGTCCTTTGAGGGCCAAATTAGTCATGTGTTCAATTTTACTTTCAAAATTAAGATTGCTTTTTATGTCATTTTCGGCTGTGGTTTAGGGGTCGATTATTTAGGGCATTACTGCAGATACATGCATATTTTAGAGAATACATTGGCCTAACAATATTTACCTTGCTTGACTGTGTAAGCCAGTGCATTCTCTTACGGTATATATGTGACACTCCCTATGGGAGACTATCATATGTAAGAAAATATACTGGCACAGGGTCTTTAATACTGCACCAGCGCTGCTCCCGTCATGAGAGGGTTAAGCTTAATGCAGAGCTATATTTATCGCCCATTGTATTCACCAATCAATGCATCCTCATGATAGCCTCGGGTCCATTGTATTCATCAATCAACGTGTCCTCGCGATAGCCTCGGGTGACTGGCCATTTCAGTGTCATTTAACCCTTTCAGTGCCAAGTCCGATTTTTGTATCAACCCATATTTCCTTGATCATTTTTCAAATTTTTTGATTATAATAATGTGATACATTGATGGAAAGAGCTCTAAGAGCTCTTTCCATCAATTTATCACATTATTATAATCAATAAATTTGAAAAATGATCAAGGAAATATGGGTTGATACAAAAATCGGACTTGGCACTGAAAGGGTTAATCAATCAACAGATAATCAGTGTAAACCCCATTATCGTTGTAATGACCTTAACCCTCTCATGTGCCACACATATATATGAGAATACACCGGCTTATATGGACAAGGTAAACATAGTTTGGCCAAGTATTCTCTTATATAAGTGAGGCTCCCAATGGGAGACTTGCATATATATGAGATGCTGCACTGGCTTACAAGGTCAAGGTAAATATTGTTAGGCAAATGTATTCTATTATATATGCGAGGCTCCCTATGGGAGACTCACATATATAAGAGATTGCACTGGCTTACAAGGTCAAGGTAAATATTTTAGGCCAATGTATTCTATTATATACGCAAGGCTCCCTATGGGTGACTCACATATATAAGAGAATGCACTGGCTTACAAGGTCAAGGTAAATATGGTATCCCAATGTATTTTCTTATATATGCAAGGCTCCCTATGGGATATGTTATAAACTTCCCTGTCAGAATATCAAAAAGTTGCCACGTTTTCTAATGGGCCTTACAAATGTTAGAATTTGAATGCAAAACTCATATATATTTGCTTGTAATGGCTGGCATTTATTCGAACACAAATCCACCTATTGGAAACAGTATTAAAGTGCCATATGTTGAAATTACTGACGAAAAGTGCCGGTCAGTTATAAAAGCTGAATCTCCAGAGACAATTCTTGTATCACATTCATATTTAATATGAAACTCCAAACCATGTTGCATGTAAATTTAAAATTAAATTCCACCTTCGATCATATCTCCAGTACCATTTGCTTGTAATGGCTGGCATTTATTCGAACACAAATTCCCCTATTGGAAACAGTAGATATTAACCCTTTCATGATGGGAGCTCCGCTGGTCCAACATTAATGACCCTGTGCCAGTGCATTCTCTTATATATGCGAGTCTCCCACAGGGAGCCTCGCATATATAAGAGAAAGCACTGGCTTACAAGGTCAAGGTAGATATTGTCAGGCCAATGGATTCTCTTATATATGCAAGGCTCGATCTCTACGGGAGACTCGCATACATAAGAGAATGCATTGGCACAGGGTTTTTGCAAAATTTCAGGAAGCTCCAGTCATGAAAGAGTTAAAGTGTCATATGTTGAATTATCAACAAGCCTTGAAATAGTCATTTGCAGAATGAGGTCCCCAGAGGGTGAATTTAGTGATGCTACCCACATAATGGGTTAGCATCACCAAATTCACCCTCTGGGAACCTCATTCTGCTGAGTTGTAAGCAGAATGAGGTCCCCAGAGGGTGAATTTGGTGACGTTAACCCGGGGTAATGCGGGGTAGCATCACTAAATTCACCCTCTGGGACCTCATTCTGCAAATGACAGACACACTATTTCAAGGCTTGTATGAGGTTGTCGCTGGGCAGGTCATCACAGAACTATTATTAAGCCTGGGAATTTACAGGATCCCCGATTATCCCTCCTCGTACATGGAACTGCTACCAGAACTAGACCCTAAATTGCTCTCACAATTTTTTAAAGTGAGAAGAAAGACATGAGAAAGTTATCAGATCATCGTTAAAATGCTTTCTGTGTCTCAGAAAACCAATACAGTGGGCTATGGGCCATATTTAAATTGGATTATTGCAAAAAATTCAATTTCTGGAGTTATTCCTCTTGGATGACAAGAAGTAATGGCCCTTGATTTCATTTTCAAAATATTCATGAACATGTATTATGCTAATCACACACATACAAAACAAGTCCTTGATATTTGAAAAGTTATTTCATAAGTAGGAGACTCTTATTGTATCATATTTTTCCACAAAAATTTCAGTTTTGTCATAATTTTTCTAACAATTTAGGTGTAAATTTAGGTCGGTAACGAATTGAAAGTTGCCGCGACTAGACCCACGCAGATGGGAATATACCTCCCAGTGTTGTACTTAGCTTACTCTCGGTATCAGAATGTATGACGACATCATTGTCGGAGTCCGTTGGCTTGCAATACGCTACATAACCTGTGCAATGTCATCTGTAATATATCTCTTATAGTCCAGTAAGCTTACCCTCGGATTCAGAATGTATGACGACATCATTGTCGGAGTCCGTTGGCTTGCAATACGCTACATAACCTGTGCAATGTCATCTGTAATATATCTCTTATAGTCTAGTAAGCTTACCCTCGGATTCAGATTGTATGATAACATCATTGTCGGAGTCCGTTGGCTCGTAATATGCTACACGACCAGTGTTTAAATGATACACTGTCATCTGTAATATATCTGATATAGTGTAGTAAGCTTACCCTCGGTATCAGATTGTACGACGACATCGTTGTCGGAGTCCGTTGGCTCGTAATACGCTACACGACCCTGCTCTAATGATATACTGTCATCTGTCGAGTCACCAGCAGTAGGCTCTGTAACAAATTAGAGACGTAAGTCAAATCAGCAGAGGTTCATCTCTGGTTGCCACATGTTTTGATTAAAAAGTTTTTGTCATATTCACATTTTTTCTTCATTTCTTTGAAATGTCAACACCACATATTGTGATACGGACAGCAATGGCAACGAGGATTTCAATGTGTTTTTTGACCGCGATAAAAATTCAGCAAACTCCACATGAATGCCTTTAGGTAATGTGTTCATAAACCTATTTCATAGGCTTATGAACACATTGACTTGGGGGGTGGGCAATATAAAAATATATTTACATACAACTAATATCGCTTCCGATTTCACCATAGCGTTACGGTAGACACGCCCCCTGACTCAATGTGTTCATAAACTTATGAACATAACATGACGTCACTTTCAATGTCGTTCATAGGTTTATGAACACATTGATCCCAGAAATCACCAGGGTTTGTCGGACATTAACGACTGCTTTACTATTCAGCACGTCCGGATTTGGCAAGCAATTTGAACTCCATGTGTTCATTTAAAGTTGAATAAATAGTGGGAAAGACATACAATCCTAGTTGATAATGAATTTAAGTATATAAATATAAATAATAAACTGCGTGGTCATGGATTTGACCGCGATAACAATTTGGGGTTCATGCAGTTTGCTGAATTTTTCTCGCGGTCAAAATCCCATGACCACATTGAAACCGCCGTTCATTTCTTATTTGACCACGATAAAAATTCAGCAAACTCCGCATGAACCCCTTTAGGATATATGTTCATAAACCTATGAACTACATTGAGTCAATGTATTTCATAGGTTTATGAACACATTGACTCAGGGGTGAGGGGGCAATATCAATATATCAAGAGTATTTAAATATATTGTAATGATCTGCATGTACTGGTGTAACATCCTGTTGATTCTCATCCATTTATTTGTAGCGATAATAAATTCAATAAACATCCTTACTTGATTCAAAGAATTAGAAAGTTAATAATTAATATCATGGGGGATGACGGATGCGGATGCACACTGGTAATGATAATGATTCACACTGGTAATTTCCAGAGAACCTGTTTCATGTTGTTCAGGTAACTAGGTGATTTAGTGAACCATTTGTTGATTATAGATCATCGCAACTATTCCAGTTTCTTCAGAAGAGAACTTACATCAAATAACACCTTTATATTATTTTTATTGCTAGATTTCCGAACAAGTTCTCTCAATTTTGTGGCATTCGCACGAAAGTACTGAAACTAGAGGCCACTTGTTAACACAACCTGGTATTATTTTGCATAATATGTTAAGGCCAAAAAAATATATACCTGCGTTTCTGGTGACATGCAAGACAAAAATAGGGGCAGGCGGGCGGGTGGCTTTTCATTTTATTTTCAACTTTGCTCAAAATAAATATGAATACCCCCCTCCCAGACTTCTTCTCCTTGTTTTTAATGTACTATAAAATAATAAAACTAAGCACATAATATTAGAATACAATGTATACATGTAGTGTAATTTATTGTTTTATTGAATAAAACATGAAAAAATTAATTTGATTCAGCTGTGACCTAACTGAAGTGTGGTATAATTTCCGGTTTAACAGTATACACGCGATGTGTCCATTTTTTCGGAAATGAATCAATTTACAAGGAAAATAAAATTGGATGCGTATTAATTTAGCAAAATCAATAAAATTAAAATGATTGGGGGCGTCGGAATAGGGGCGGGCGCGGGTCATCAGAAACACAGGTCTTTTTATTTTGACCTAAGACAAATTATTTCTAAATCTCTTCCTGCTATCCTGATGTCCTTACGACAAGTGTGAAATTAACAATAACACTGTGAAAGTAGTTACCCAAGAAATATAGGGGTAACGATGTACTCTGGTTATTGTTACGAATTCATGCAGATAACCAATAACCAGTGTACATTGTTATCCCAATATTATGTAGGTACCTACATTCAAAGTGTTATTGTTAATTTCCGACTGGTCATAAAGACATCAGAATTGCAGGAAGGGAAATATGGCTTGTTGCCATTCATCGGAAAGCTCTCAGTGAGAGCTTTCCGATGAATGGCAACAAGCCATATTTCCGATTAAATCCTGAAAAGTTACCCATAATTCTGCTGTGGTTAAGGAGTTGATTATTTAGAGAATTACTGTAATATGCATAAAAATACCAGATTATGTTATCAACTGCCCTCTAGTTGTAGTAATTTCTAGCGCATGTCACAAACTTTAAAGAACCTGTTCGGAAATAAAGGAATAAAAATAATATCAATTGAATATTTGACAAATTTACTGCCGTCATCTTCGAGCCAAATCTCCTCAGAAGAAATAGGAAAAGTGCAGTGTTCGATAATCAACAAATAGTTCTATAAATTACCTAATCACATACACAATAGAGAGCTTAAAATGTGCATATACATGTAGTGTCCTAACTCCAATGTCAGAATACAGCGGCCATTTGAGCTTCCTTTTTTGGGGTCGCTTCAGTGGCCGTGTGGTATTGATGTCGGACTTTGAGTCATAAGGCGCACTCGCCATCATGGGCCGGGGTTCGAATCCCACCCAATCCCAAAAATATTTGCACTGGCACATATAAATGAATTGTACAAATAACCAGTGTGCATCGCTAACATACCAGTGTGCATCCGCATCAGTCATCCCCTGTGAATATTAAAAGATGAAAAAATTGTTTATTGCACAATGCGACATTTTCACTGTTACTTTGTCATTGTTCGAAGTTCTCCATGATCGATCAATTGAACAAAGAGATAATTTAATTGGCTACAGGTCGCGTATCTGAGAGGCCATCATGTCATGCAACATTAATAGATTATAAATATTGCAGACGTCACTCATACTTATTCATTGATCTTCATTCATACTTTTTTGTTGTTGAGTTCTTGACTTTTGATTATGAAATATTAGACTGACATGTCGGCACTTCATTTGACATTGTCTCTCATGATTGATGATAACCTCACGATAAATGTTTGCTAATCAGCGTAATAGTCCATCCCATATATATCATGATATCCTCATGATAAATGTTTGCTAATCAGCATAATAGTCCATCCCATATATATCATGATATCCTCACTATAAATGTTTGCTTATCAGCGTAATAGTCGATCCCATATATATCATGATATCCTCACTATAAATGTTTGCTAATCAGCGTAATAGTCCATCCCTTATATATCATGATATCCACATGATAAATGTTTGCTAATCAGCTTAATAGTCCATCCCATATATATCATGACATCCTCACGATAAATGTTTGCTAATCAGCGTAATAGTCCATCCCATATATATCATGATATCCTCATGATAAATGTTTGCTAATCAGCTTAATAGTCCATCCCATATATATCATGATATCCTCACGATAAATGTTTGCTAATCAGCGTAATAGTCCATCCCATATATATCATGATATCCTCACGATAAATGTTTGCTAATCAGCGTAATAGTCCATCCCATATATATCATGATATCCTCATGATAAATGTTTGCTAATCAGCGTAATAGTCCATCCCATATATATCATGATATCCTCATGATAAATGTTTGCTAATCAGCGTAATAGTCCATCCCATATATATCATGATATCCTCACGATAAATGTTTGCTAATCAGCGTAATAGTCCATCCCATATATATCATGATATCCTCATGATAAATGTTTGCTAATCAGCGTAATAGTCCATCCCATATATATCATGATATCCTCACGATAAATGTTTGCTAACAGCGTAATAGTCCATCCCATATATATCATGATATCCTCACAATAAATGTTTGCTAATCAGCTTAATAGTCCATCCCATATATATCATGATATCCTCACGATAAATGTTTTCTAATCAGCGTAATAGTCCATCCCATATATATCATGATATCCTCACGATAAATGTTTTCTAATCAGCGTAATAGTCCATCCCATATATATCATGATATCCTCATGATAAATGTTTGCTAATCAGCGTAATAGTCCATCCCATATATATCATGATATCCTCACGATAAATGTTTGCTAATCAGCGTAATAGTCCATCCCATATATATCATGATATCCTCACGATAAATGTTTGCTAATCAGCGTAATAGTCCATCCCATATATATCATGATATCCTCACGATAAATGTTTGCTAATCAGCGTAATAGTCCATCCCATATATATCATGATATCCTCATGATAAATGTTTGCTAATCAGCGTAATAGTCCATCCCATATATATCATGATATCCTCACGATAAATGTTTGCTAACAGCGTAATAGTCCATCCCATATATATCATGATATCCTCACAATAAATGTTTGCTAATCAGCTTAATAGTCCATCCCATATATATCATGATATCCTCACGATAAATGTTTGCTAATCAGCGTAATAGTCCATCCCATATATATCATGATATCCTCATGATAAATGTTTGCTAATCAGCTTAATAGTCCATCCCATATATATCATGATATCCTCATGATAAATGTTTGCTAATCAGCGTAATAGTCCATCCCATATATATCATGATATCCTCATGATAAATGTTTGCTAATCAGCGTAATAGTCCATCCCATATATATCATGATATCCTCACGATAAATGTTTTCTAATCAGCGTAATAGTCCATCCCATATATATCATGATATCCTCATGATAAATGTTTGCTAATCAGCTTAATAGTCCATCCCATATATATCATGATATCCTCACGATAAATGTTTGCTAATCAGCGTAATAGTCCATCCCATATATATCATGATATCCTCACGATAAATGTTTGCTTATCAGCGTAATAGTCCATCCCATATATATCATGATATCCTCACGATAAATGTTTGCTTATCAGCGTAATAGTCCATCCCATATATATCATGATATCCTCACGATAAATGTTTGCTAATCAGCGTAATAGTCCATCCCATATATATCATGATATCCTCACGATAAATGTTTGCTAATCAGCGTAATAGTCCATCCCATATATATCATGATATCCTCACGATAAATGTTTGCTTATCAGCGTAATAGTCCATCCCATATATATCATGGGAATACAGGAACCCTCTAGTGAATTCCTTGTGTAACGATTGTCGTGTTTGTGAGATTTTACTGAAGAAAGAAAATTATCTCTTCCAATACATACTGCAATGTGCTCATCGTGTATTATTACACAGTAATGCCCTAAATAATCGACTCCTTAACCACAGCAGAATTATGCGTAATTTTTCAGGATTTACATGTAGTTGGAAATATGGCTTGTTGCCATTCATCGGAAAGCTCTCAGTGAGAGCTTTCTGATGAATGGCAACAAGCCATATTTCCAACTAAATTACGCATAATTCTGCTGTCGTTAAGGAGTCGATTATTTAGGGAATTACTGTATCATTTGTGTTGCCAGGGGCACATATTCAGAATGAATATATTCCATATATGGTCTTATAGATATTTAAAAAAGAAAAAGAAAAAAACAACAATTTCACATGCCTGCCCATGCTTTTTATCCATATGTTACCGGAAAATAACTATTTTTTAAGGCCTATAAGTTAACACTTGTCGATAAGTAGATTTCAAATTCACAATGATTCATTTGGAGGCAAATTCAGCTAACAAGTTGCGGGGGAGGGTATAATTAAATGACAGATGCCGTCCAACATACTGCATAATTCCTCAAAGCAAAATTATACCGATTATGTTGTTCGACATACATTGGTTGCTGGGCACTATAATTTCCAAGTTCCCTTTTTCAATGATGGCCGACAGATAGCATCCTGAAGTAGGTCTGCGCTGAAGTAAACCTGTACTCATAATGGCATTGGGTGTCGACTAAAAATCAATCTAAATTGTGAACTGTTTTGACATTTAATAGCTTGTGTCTGAGAATCAATACTCCACTAAAATGGCATTGCAACCTGTTACGAGAATATCTATTAATGTTCAACAGTTCAGGTGACTTATCAGCTGTGCCATGTACTTTACTAGCAATAAGTAAAGCGATTATTCAGCGGTTGAGGTGGGAGAAGTCAATTATTCCAGCCATGTGTTATATGTACTTTAACCCGTCCATGACTGGAGCTTTCTGAAATTATGCGAAAACCCTGTGCCCAAGCATTCTCTTATATATGCGAGTCTCCCATATGAGGCTTGCATATATAAGAGAATACATTGGCCAAACATATATTTATCTTGTAAGCCAGCGCATTCTCTTATATATGAGAATGCACTGGTACAGGGTCTTTAATGCTGCACATAACCCCGTCATGAAAGGGTTAACAAATTGTACCGATCCATACAATAAATTGAAATGGTTTTCTAAATGATGAATTTCTGCCAGTAGCATACTAATATAATCAGGCCTGCATGACCATATGCAGGGGTTAGACCAAATCTCCCACCCCCCCCATCGGGGAAATCTGATCAGCCCGGGAGCATCCAGGATCTTATAGCCCCCCTGGAGGGGATCGTAGCCTTTGGGTCGGGGAAATCGTGGCACCACTCGTGAAAATTTGGCACCTGACTTTGCAGAATGATTTGCCTAGAAGGTGAATTAAGTGAAGTTACCTTGCACAGCATCACTAAATTCACTTTCTGGGGATTAAAAGGGTTAAATGCCAGGGTACAAATTAAAACACTTTTAATATGAGCGATGCAGAGATCTCGAGATGTACACATTTTCTTGCAAAGATAAAAGCTATGAAATAATATGTTTTAACTCTTTCTAGTCCAGGAGATATTGGTCGACCTCTGCAACCCCCCCCCCCCCCCCCCCCCCCAGGAGTCAACTTCACCCCACTAATTTTCTTTTTTAATGTCTCCTCTAATTATTTTCACTTGTTAACAAGAAAAAAAAGTGGCCGCAGAGACTCCAGACAAGATGGCGTCCATCATGGCAGCCATTTTTTTTTAATGCACCAGGTCTCTTTAATCGCCGTTATAGTAAAGATGATATCACATGCGGTCTTGTTTTCCGCTCGATTCGTTATGCTAATATACAACCCTTACAAATTAGCCAAAAATCCGACATCAGAATCCAATATGGCGGCCAAGATGGCCACCGAAATGTGAAAATATGCTATTTTTCTGACACGTTACCACCTTTCGTTTGTCTCTGTGAGAAAATGTTGGCATCTTTGCGTCATGTTATGCATTTATCATATAGAGGAGTCATTGCCGAACACATGGGGACCATAGTATACATTCATTGTGGGATATTTTTGTCCGATATCACGTTTTCCCAAATTCCGGTATAATAGGTCAAAGCAGAATCTACGTTAATAACGCGATGTAACATGCATTGTTTCGAATCAATGAATGTTATTGCTATTATAACAACACCCATGCATATATATGTGCAGGAGATACTCGAGCTAGGATTCCTCTTATACCTGAGTTGAGGAATATTTACCCAAATCCAAGATGGCGGCCAAAATGGCCACCAGAAATACAAAAAATCGCCGAAAATCGCTGATTTTAACAACAGTGAGCATTATTGTCATGAAAACTCCACACCTGCTTACTATTGTGAGCTGGGAACACCTAGGCGAAGAACTTTCCTTGTACCATATCCAAATAAAAGTCCCCCAAATCCAAAATGGTGCCCACAATGGCGGACAGATTTTGAAAAATCACCGAAATTCCCTTATATTCACATCATTGGGCATTATTGTCGAGACAACTTTACCCATGCTTACAGTTGAGTTGCAAATACTGAGGTGAAGTAATTGCATTACATCTCGTGCAAGAAATTGTTTTCCAAATTGAAGATGGCGGCCAAAATGGCGACCAAAATTTGAAAACAAGTCTACATTCCTTTACTTTCTTACGATGGGCATTATTGTTTCGCGATTTCTATCCACCATTCCATGTTGATATGGAATAGTGACATGAAGTATTCATTAGGGTGTGGCAATTGATACTCACAGCCAATATCGCTGCTAAATTGGCGGCTAGAAATTGAAAAGAAATCGATATTTTCACATATTAATTTCAACTTTTTGTCATAATATCGGTATGTATGGACGAAACTGTACATAAACCATCTACTAGTTCAACTTAAAGGTATCAAAACGCATAACATAGCTCGTATCCTTCTGGAAAGATGAAAAACCACTATTAATATCGCGATGTGGCATTTCGAAATCCATTCTTCACTTAGCACCGATAATGGCCGTAAGCGTAGGTGCGCCGAATAGTTATATCAGAACAATTACCTGATAACAGATTCTGATTTGCCACGTCACGTCCATAATTATCTGGACCAGCTTCCATTTCTTTGTCTGCTAAATCTAGGTCGCTCACACCGACAAAGTATTCACCACTTCCTGGGAGTAGGGTCCCTCTAATCATAACGTCAATCAATTCATTTTCCGGTGTCTAGCTTACGGTTTTATATATTTGCTAAATATGATATTTGTGTGTCATCTTGAACTAGGAAGGCATATGACCGATGAATATACAGGCTTGCAGAAGGTCATCTCTATGTATGTGTCTCATACCCATGGGGATAACGACATGTAAACCTGGCGAACCAGTTAGCTAGTCACTTCTCAATAGATGGATCGTCAACTCACAAACTCAGCGAACGCATTGGCATATGTGGACAACTTCGACAGTGTTTCGAAGGTTGCTAGCTGTCTCATTCCCTTGGACAAATGTCTATCTGCTAAGGAGAAGACCATAGTGCACAAACTGTGTGACGCCCCGCAATTGTCTCGTCGAATATTTCCCAGCAGAGAAGAACAATGCTCGCGGTGCTAGTTTGTGGACTTGCGCCATGATAGTGGGAATGAAATGGGCCACGGTATATACCACCCCTACACCTGGTGCATGTTTAAGATATAGAATGTCATGTGTGTCGGTTTTATTTGGTGTGGTAAGATTGTATTTCCACATCCATTTCGAAGCCTTTCTGATTCAACTACGTACATTTTTGTCTGGATAATACTATGCTAGCTTCCCTCAAAACAGTCGGATGGACTAAAGGATAATGTCTTTATAGCATGAATGTATGCGTGTTTTGTTATCCTCTCTCTGGGTTAGTGTCAGTATGTGGGTGGTATTATTCAAGAAAATGTCAGGAACTGTGGTGCATTTATTTCACTATGTATTTAAAGAACAATTTACAGTCTCGATGGCAATGGCTGTGGACGTTGGGGAACCCGACCTTTATGATCATATAGCTTTATATATATATAACTTTAGAATATAGTAGTTAATGTCTCATGCAGGAAAATGGTCGCAATGGTGATGTTACCAAGAAATCACTTGATGTACCAACGTTTGTTGAACTGAATGCAAGAGCTCATCAACATAACATTCCTCTGGATGTTCTTCGCGTTGAATATTTCACCCTTTTGTTGATGGCATTTGTACTTTCTTGAACCATACCACCCAGCGTGAGTATGACATATCAACCAACTATAAAGGTATCGCCTTTAAGACTACACCCCAGTCTTGGTGGGGCTTATACAGCAGTAGCCAATGGCACACGCCTGGTCCAGTTGTTTAAGAACAGCTTCCAAATGGATGGGAACATACAATCTTAGCATACAAGGAGAGCAAACCCACACATGAGATCCTGTCTGAATCCAAAACATAACAAAATAAGGGGCGGTGCAGTCATGGTCCAATTTCATTTCCACTATCATGACACATACCCACAAACTAGCACCGTGTGTATTGTTATCATCTGCTTGGATCTGTGAGACGGTGAGACGATTGCTGGACGCCAACAAGATTGTTCTTATGATCATGTTCAAGGAGTTTGGGTATATTATGCGTTATGGTCTTCTACGCCTTAGCAGAAATGCATCCGTCAAATGTCGGGCTTTCAACATTCGAAGCCATATACAGAAGTTGTCCGGGTATGTCAGTGCATTAGATGAGTATGTGAATTGATGAACCATATATTGAGAAGTGGCTGTTTGTGAAGATCACCAGGTGTACACGTTGTTATCCCAATTAGGTCACCAAAGATGACAATACGCAGATAGATAGGTCCTTCTGAAAGCTAGTATACGCATCGACCGAATACCTTTCTAGTGTATTGCACAAGATGACCCCATATGCCGCATCTGAATTATACCATAAGCTATACCACGAATGAAGCTCGCTAAGAATTCCAAGCTTTCGAAACAAACACGTGAGCTGGACACCGGCATATGTATTGTTTGAAACATTCCGATTAGTGGCACCCTTCTACGAAGAAGTGTAGTAAACTGTTGTTGTGAGTGAGATAGCTAGATTAATCGGTCGAAGAGACGGAAACGGGTCTAGATACTGCTGAATGTGGCCATTCAGAATAAGCTCAGGTACTGTTGTTTTGATTCTTGGAAGTCATAATATGACTATTCGGCGCACCTATATACGGTTACGGCCAGTATGAGCCCTTAGTGGAGAATAGATTTTGAAATGCCACATCACGATTGTGGGTTTTCATCCTTCCAAAAGGCTACGACTTACATTGGAACTAACAGATGGCTTATATTATGTACAGTTTCGTCTATACAAATCGATATTATGACAAAAAGTAGAAATTAGTACATGTATGTGATAATATCGGCTTCTTTTCAATTTCTGGCCGCCAGTTTGGCCGCCATATTTTTTACTGTGAGTATCACTTGCCAAACCCTAATGAATAATTCATACATATCAACATGTAATGGTGGGTAGAAATCGCAAAACAATAACGCCCATCCTATGAAAGTAAAGGAATGTAGGCGTGTTTTTAAATCTTCGATTTGGAAAACCATTTCTTGCATGAAATGTAAGGTAATTACTTCACCTCAGTATTTCCAACTCAACTGTACGCACGGATGGAGTTGTCCCGACAATAATGCCCAATGATGTGAATATGAGGGAATTTCGGTGATTTTTCAAAATCTGTCCGCCATTGTGGGTGCCATTTTGGATTTGGGGGACTTTTATTTGGATCTGGTAAAAGGAAAGTTCTTCGGCTAAGTGTGTCTAATTTACAATAGTAAGCAGGTGTGGAGTTGGCATGACAATAATGCTCACTGATGTTAAAATCAGCGATTTTCCTATTTCTGGTGGCCATTTTGGCCGCCATCTTGGATTTGGGTAAATATTCCTCAACTCAGGTATAAGAGGAATCCTAACTCGAGTATCTCCTGCACATATATATGCATGGGTGTTGTTATAATAGCAATAACAGTCATTGATTCGAAACATTACATCGCGTTATTAACGTAGATTCGGCTTTGACCTATAATACCGGAATTTGGGAAAACGTGATATCGGACAAAAATATCCCGCAATGAATGGATATTATCGTCCCCATGTGTTTGCCAATGACTCCTCTATACGATAAATGTATAACATGACGCAAAGATGCCAACATTTTCCCACAGAGACAAACGAAAGGTGGTAACATGTCAGAAAAATAGCATATTTTCACATTTCGGTGGCCATCTTGGCTGCCATATTGGATTCTGGTGTCGGAATTGTGGCCAATTTGTAAGGGTTGTATATTAGTATAACGAATCGAGCGGAAAACAAGACCGCATGTGATATCATCTTTACTATAACGGCAATCAAAGAGACCTGGTGCATTAAAAAAAATGGCCGCCATGATGGATGCCATCTTGTCTGGAGTCTCTGCGGCCACTTTTTTTTTCTTGTTAACAAGTGAAAAAAATTAGAGGAGACATTAAGAAAGAAAAGTAGTGGGGTGAAGTTGAGTCCTGGGGGGGGGGGGGGGGGGGGGTTGCAGAGGTCGACCAATATCTCCTACACTATTCATGATGGGAGTTTCACTGTGCATCATTATAAACATCATGTGCCAGTGCATTCTCTTATATATGCAAAGCTCCCTATGAGAGACTTCCATATATAAGAGAATGCATTGGCACAGGGTTTTCTCAAAATTTTAAGAATATCCAGCCATGGAAGAGTCAAAAGCCAGGGTACAATTACTAGTAAACTGTTTTAATATGAGCATTGAGCGATGTACAATTTTCTTGTTCCCATTTCCAGGGTTCGCGCTGCCACTTGCCAAATTTGCCAATGACAAAAATAATTCACATTTGGCAAAAAATATTTTCATTTGGCAAACATTTTGGCAAGTCACTTTTGATTCCTCAAGGAAGTTTATTAATATATCTCAATCAATACCACTCATTTCAGGAAACACTTTCATTATTAATGGTATAAGTGGTGATTTACACATGTATAAGGTTATGAAAAGTTAACACCTCTATGAAGATTCAATTAATCTGATACCATTAGTATCGATGGGTGGAGGGATTGCTAGTGTGTCTGGTTGTGGTGTTTGCATAGCTAATCCTCTTTCTTTCGATGTGCCTTTCTGATGAAGAAACCCTTCTACAATTGCATTGTTATGTTGTTGGTTTATTGTTCTATGATAAACCCAAGTATAGAGGCGAGCATTGTTAAGTTTGCTCAAGCAGTGATTGTCAAAATAGTCAAAATAAAAGAAACAATGTTGTAGAAACTGATAGCATTTGGCAATTCATAATAGCATTTGGCAAAAATTATTTTCATTTGGCAAAAGTAATTTTTGGGCCAGCGCGGACCCTACCCATTTCATGCGAAGATAAAAATTTTGAAATAATATGATTTGACATCATCTTAAGGTTTTAATAGAGAGGTTTCGAAAAATTTTGATTTTGATTTTAAACAGTAAATCTAAACTGAGAGATGTTTTGACATTTAACTCTTTCAGTGCCAGACTTATTTTGTAGGTTTAGTGCCAGGGAATCTTATGTTTTTCATGGGCATCAAAATTATTACTATGAATACTTGGTGATAGTTTTGAGTTATAACATGCTCCTAAGGACTTATCCAGTTTGTTTTTAAATTCGCTATAGCATGCATAAGCATTCAACCCAAAAAAAAAAGAAATCTAAAAAAAAAAGAAGAAGATGTTGGTAAGAAACGAGTGCGCATTAGGGTCAGGGTTTCTTACCTAAACGTCCCTCGCCTCGAGTGAATTATTTAACATAATTCTCAAAACAAATTGATTACTCTATTTATTACACTTCTGCATCAATTTGGTTCACCAAATATGATTAAAACACCCAGAATTAATGCATGAAAGTCCTGATGCTGAAAAAGGTCAAACCATCGAAAATTCAGTCCAGATCAGTATTAAAATGACATAATTCACTAGTGACATTACCCATTTTTAATTAACATCGTTTGCAATGGAAATCGCGCATAGAATTGTACTTCACTGAATTGTACCGATCCATACATTAATTTGAAATTGTTTTCTACATCATGATTTTCTTCCAGTAGTACACTGTATATCATACATATGGGTGGATATGCAGGGGTCAAGGCAGAGCTTCCTGAAATTTTGCAAAAACCCTGAGCCAATGCATTTTCTTCCATATGGGAGTCTCCCATAGGGAGCCTTGCATATATAAGAGAATACATTGTCCTAACAATAATCTCCCTGCCCTTGTAAGCGAGTGCATTCTCTAATATATGTGAAGCTCCCTATATTAAAGAGAATACACTGGCTGCACCAGCATAGCTCCCATCTTGAAAGGGTTAACCCTTTACCCAACAAACCGGCCAAAACCGGCCAAATAAAGCTTCAACAGCCTAAAATATCTTCGGACTGTCTCAATAAAACCATACAAATATGGGTATCATTGGAACCGGCTCCTTGACCACATTGTGATAGTTACAGTTATGCCCTGTGCCAATGCATTCTCTTATATATGCGAGTCGACCATAGGTCGCCTCGCATATATAAGAGAATGCATTGGCCTAAAAAAAATCTTTTTTTAACACTTTTTACCATTTTTTCTTACATTCTTTAACAATTTTAGAATTTTTAATGTGTTAAGCCAATGCATTCTCTTATATATGCGAGGCGACCTATGGTCGACTCGCATATATAAGAGAATGCATTGGCACAGGGCCGTTCTGTTGGGTAAAGGGTTAATGGATTGTGTCTGAGGATCAGTACTACACTAATATGCTGTGCAACCTCTTACCAGTATATCCATTAATAATTATTAAAATATGGCTATGACGTCACTTCTTTGTTCATCGAGTCCAGTTTAAAGGATAATGGATGGATATTATCAAGATCGTATATTATTTTACAAACAACGATCCATTATTTGAATAACGTAATGGATGCTTAATATCCAATTTAATGTAGAGTTATTTCACTGTGAGCGATTTAATTTTATATGACCAACATCGGCCTGATTAATAGCCAGAAACATGACAGAAGGGCCCTGTGCCAATGCATTCTCTTATATATTTGTTGGGTAAAGGGTTAATAGCCAGAAACATGACAGAATGGATATACACATGTACATACAGAGCCTCATCTCTCGGTGGGGGTGTCTAACTTCAATTTAATTCAGGCTGGTTATTGGACCTCTAATTCTAGAGACTCACGGCGAGTGGTGATGATCTCTCCTCCCCGGACACAAATCAAGCCGTATAGAAATTAAATTAGCATCGATACTCCATCTTCATATTTCTTCCTTAAGGATGTCCTGTACCTAACAAGACTTGAAATAGCCTGTCTGTCATTTGCGCTGAAGGTGTTGTCTTCCAGGAAACGTGCTAACATACAATATATAACAGTCTGCTCCTTTCCACGTCAATTTGTTTAACCCTTTACCCAACAAAACGACCAAAACCGGCCAAATAAAGCTTCAACAGCCTAAAATATCTTCGGTCTGTCTCAATAGAACCATACAAATATGGATATCATTGGAACCGGCTCCTTGACCACATTGTGATAGTTACAGTTATGCCCTGTGCCAATGCATTCTCTTATATATGCGAGTCGACCATAGGTCGCCTCGCATATATAAGAGAATGCATTGGCCTAAAAAAAATCTATTTTTAACACTTTTTACCATTTTTTCTTACATTCTTTAACAATTTTATAATTTTTAATGTGTTAAGCCAATGCATTCTCTTATATATGCAAGGCGACCTATGGTCGACTCACATATATAAGAGAATGCATTGGCACAGGGCCCTTCTGTCAGGTAAAGGGTTAACTGTAAATAAGTTTATTCCTGGCAGTCCTATCTCATCGTTGATATTTGTATTGTTTAAGAATGCAAAAAATAATGGGACCTATATATTAAATAAAATGCGCACTGAAAGGCGCAGACGGTTATCTCATGGTCGACTCGCATATATAAGAGAATGCATTGGCACAGGGCCGTTCTGTTGGGTAAAGGGTTAACCCTTTATATACTAAATGGACTCTCCCAGTCAGTTAAAAAGTATACATCGGAATGGTCTAGTATTGATTTGGAGGATTTTAAGGTAATCAAAGCATACGACAGAGAAATAAAGCGCGGAAGGAGCCCAATTTATTGTCTCATTGAGGCAAATGTTCAGATAATAAGTTCAACAAACGACCACACAGGTTGTTTGTTGAACTTATTATCTGAACATTTACTATGGGATAACTACTCATCAATGATGCTTTAGTATAGAAATGGTTAAACTTATTATCTGAACATTTCATGTGGGATAACTACTCATCAATGATGCTTTAGTATAGAAATGGTTAAACTCATTATCTGAACATTTCGTATGGGATAACGAATCATCAATGATGCTTTAGTATAGAAAGGGTTAAACTTATTACCTGAACATTTCCTAAGGGATAACTACTCATCAATGAAGCTTTAGTATAGAAAGGGTTAAACTTATTATCTGAACATTTCCTAAGGGATAACTACTCATCAATGAAGCTTTAGTATAGAAAGGGTTAAACTTATTATCTGAACATTTCCTGTGGGATAACTACTCATCAATGAAGCTTTAGTATAAAAAGAGTTAATAAGGTAACTACTGATCAATTATTTTTTAGTATAGAAAGGGTTATATACTGAATATACTAAATTCATGGTGGAAATTTCAGACAATTATAACTGTTGACATTTGCAATTATGGGATAGAGAATATTTATTTTCTTTATGCCAAAGAGATCACTTCCTACTATACCGGTATTATATATCATAGCATACAAATGGTATCAATACTAAATAAATACAATAAAATGGTGCGTCATTACATGTTTGTATAGCTGACATATCTACAGCTGCATTGCTTCAACTGAGAAATAACAATTACCTCCCCATGATTTTTGTTAACCCTTTACCCAACAAACCGGCCAAAACCGGCCAAATAAAGCTTCAACAGCCTAAAATATCTTCGGTCTGTCTCAATAGAACCATACAAATATGGATATCATTGGAACCGGCTCCTTGACCACATTGTGATAGTTACAGTTATGCCCTGTGCCAATGCATTCTCTTATATATGCGAGTCGACCATAGGTCGCCTCGCATATATAAGAGAATGCATTGGCCTAAAAAAATAAAATTTTAACACTTTTTACCATTTTTTCTTACATTCTTTAACAATTTTATAATTTTTAATGTGTTAAGCCAATGCATTCTCTTATATATGCGAAACGACCTATGGTCGACTCGCATATATAAGAGAATGCATTGGCACAGGGCCCTTCTGTTGGGTAAAGGGTTAACAAATCTTACTCAAGTTTCTGGCAGAGGGAGCAAATATAATAAACGTACAGTCGACCCAAATAAACAATATAATAAACGTACCGACCCAAATAAAACGTACCGACCCAAATAAACAATGTGCAGGATGGGAAATTTTCTATAAAATTAATAAGCGTGCATGCACGTTTAATCGAAACACTAGAGTAAGCCACTTGCAGTGGGTAAATGTGAATAAGAGCAACACTAGGGCATGGCACAATACGCCAGTGGTAATTACAACAAAGGGCCATAATTCTGGTAAAAATTGGCAGGCAGAACCCAAATACGAACTTGACCTGTATTTTTGGCTCAAGTATAAACCAAATTTTATTACATTCAGTTCAGACTTGCGAAAGTTGTCATCCAGAAACGAAAAATGAGTGCAAATTCCAACATAACTCCGGTGAAAATTGGCTGGCAGAACTGGGTGGAACCCGAATTAGAAATTAACATGTGTTTTGTGCTAGTAAACCCATATACTAAATTGCATTCCATTCAGTTGAGACTACAGTAATGCCCTAAGTAATCGACCCCTTAACCACAGCAGAATTATGGGTAACTTTTCAGGATTTAGTCGGAAATATGGCTTGTTGCCATTCATCGGAAAGCTCTCCCGAGAGATTACTTAGGG
Source organism: Siphonodentalium dalli (assembly GCA_032622095.1). Taxonomy (NCBI): domain Eukaryota; kingdom Metazoa; phylum Mollusca; class Scaphopoda; order Gadilida; family Siphonodentaliidae; genus Siphonodentalium; species Siphonodentalium dalli. Next base: position 220,988,991 of record CP136066.1, read on the forward strand.
CGTTACTGTATCTAAAGTTATTCAGAAGCCAAGAGCGAAAGGACGGACGGACAGACAGACCAATAACATAACATTTCCCATATTTTTTTAAACGGGAGGATAAAAATCAAAAAGGTTTGTGCCCTTGCAAAAAATAAATCCAAGCTTTTTTAAAGAAGTTTGGGAATTCTAGGAATTCATAGGATTTCCAAGGTTTGAACCAAGCTTTTTGAATGAAAAAATGTACTCTTCAACAAAGTTGGGAAATCCTTGGTTGGAACCTTGGTAAAGCTAAGTAAAGCTTGGATCTAAGGTTTACCAAGTTTGTCACATAAAGTGAAACCTTGGAAAAGCTCGGAAATCATTGTCTCAGTGTTGACCAAACCTTGGTAAAGCTAAGTAAAGCTTGGATCTAAATTTTACCAAGCTTTACCAAGTTTGTCACATAAAGTGAAACCTTGGAAAAGCTCGGAAATCCTTGACTCAGTGTCAACCAAACCTTGGTAAAGCTAAGTAAAGCTTGGATCTAAATTTTACCAAGCTTTACCAAGTTTGTCACATAAAGTGAAACCTTGGAAAAGCTCGGAAATCCTTGACTCAGTGTCAACCAAACCTTGGTAAAGCTAGGTAAAGCTTGGATCTAATATTTACCAAGCTTTACCAAGGTTTTCACATGAATCCTCGACTGACCCGCAAGTTGACCAAAACCTTGGTAAAGCTTAGTAAACCTTGTATCAAAGTTTTACCAAGGTTTTCACACAATCGAATAGCAATCATCATTAAGAAGAACATGGATAAATAGATTGACTTTGTTCCTATTTTTAAGACGAGATTTTACATGTTGAAACTATTGTTATGTAAACAGCACTATTACTGTATACACCTGTCAGTAAGCCCATCCCTGAGGATAAGCCCAGTCTGCGTTTTTGCTCCCAAAAAAATCATGGGGTGGTCTTCACTTCATAGGTACTATGGACCATATAGCACATGATGTGCACTTTTATATCCATAATAGTTACGGACGTCTTAGCAGTGAAGAGGTTAAAAGCCCGGTCACTGGCAGTAATAAGGTTATCGCCCTGAAGTGTAAGAAGGCCAGGAATGTATGGGTTTTTGATGGAGGGAGGTTCCTAATGCTACATGCTAATACCACTCAGTTTTCTTATAAAATTACAATTTTATAAAGAGATTTCTCACCTCGTCATGAATAAAACATTACTAAATCGACCAATATACAAACCCCAGATGTCATCGTAATGGACAGAAACCCGAAAACATCTTTGAATAAAAGGCGAAATGAGTGAAAATATAGGGATTGAATGTCTCTTCTGTGCTAATTCAAAACAGCATCAAATGCAAAATGCTAATTTGAGACAAACGACCTGTTCGCCTGGAGGTTACCGAAAATTAAAATAACGCCAACAAAAAACAGGTCATGCGAAACTTTTCTGTAGGTCTCTCAATCACCGATTCTCACCTTAATTGTTGCTCAATCAGTCCCAAGATGGACATTTCGAATGATTACTTCAATCAGTTACTCATTGCTAGATAATAATACCAGTAGAAGTAATGATATAACAGTTTGTGTAACACTTGTATAACCTATGATTTACCAAGGTACACACCGGGAGAACGAAAAATAGGTTACGCAAAATTATGAAATTGTCAGGCCTGCATACATAGGTCGCCTCGCATATATAAGAGAATGCATACGGCTGGAAGATATATATAAGAGAATGCATACGGCTGGAAGATATATATAAGAGAATGCATATGGCTGGAAGATATATATAAGAGAATGCATACGGCTGGAAGATATATATAAGAGAATGCATACGGCTGGAAGATATATATAAGAGAATGCATACGGCTAGAAGATATATATAAGACATGCTTCTGGAGATTATTCATCTTGTCATGAATAAAACATTACTAAACAGATCGATCAACAAACCCCAGATGTCATCGTAATGGACGGAAACCCGAAAACATCTTTGAATAAAAGGTGAAATATGTGAAAATATAAGGATTGAACATTTCTTCTGTGCTAATTCAAAACAGCATCAAATGCAAAATCCAATTGGCTGGAAGAGTATTATAAGACATACTTCTGCATGCCGTCCACACAAATTATCTAACCAAATTGTGACAAAGCCCTTTAATCGGCACAAAATGAACATCCATGGATTAAATGTACCATTAAAAACATACTATTTAATATCAATAGTTTAACATACATACCCGCGATCGACGGGGACGGCTTTTCCGGCTGTCCATTCTTGGTCGGACTTTGCTGGAAGCTCGGAGATTTATGCAGAGTGATTTTATATTGCTTAATTGCTTCCTCCTCACTGTCGCTTGATGATTCGTCATGGTATGCATACGCTGTACCTGCAACATAAATCAATAACCCTCGTCACCAACTCCTCGCTCGTTAAACAATTTAATTATCCTCGTCGAAGAATGGCGCAGTAATTAGAAACAAATTATTCCAAGCTTGCTGTGACATTTGTTAAAAAATAATTCAATTGATTTCAGTGATGATCGATGATTAGTTTTAGATGTGGTTTTCTTTATTTATAGTAAGGGGTCATTGTCACCATATTTTGGTGTACAGTGTACCAAGATTCAGGAAAAGTGATTTTTGGTACCTGGCTTGACCTTTGCATTTTTTTTAGCACATCGTGTTTAAGAAATATCGCATGCTTGCAAAATTTATATTTCTGACTAATAATTGCTCTTTAACAGTGATATAACTTTATGATTTACAAAAACGTATGTAACATAAAACTGCAAAGGTCAAGCTGGTACCCACAGCACCTATTCCCAAAGCTGTGTACCCACCACACCAAAATGTGGTGACAATGACCCCTTCAGCTATAGTATGGGTATATATCATTAAAATTCATTCATTATTGATGAATTTTAATTATCTTAAGAGTGTCGGATCATACAGTAATGCCCTAAATAATTGACTCCTTAATCACAGCAGAATTATGGGTCACTTTTCAGGATTTAGTTGGAAATACGGCTTGTTGCCATTCATCGGAAAGCCATAATTCTGCTGTGGTTAAGGAGTCGATTATTTAAGGCATTACTGTAGCTATCCAATGTATTTAAATAGTTTGTCCATTTAGTTTAGCATTTCGACAGTCTTAATATTTACGGATTTATATAAATAAAATACATGAATCATAAAGAGATGATATTAGTTGTAACTAATGACATATTTATACTCCTCACCATGACTGGACCTTCCTGAAATTTTGTGAAAATCCTGTGCCAATGCATTTTCTTATATATGCGAGTCTCTCAAAGGAAGCCTGGCATATATAAGCAATTACATTGGCCTAACAATATTTATATACATGTATACAAGAAAATGCACCGGCACAGGATCTTTAATGCTGCCCAAGCGCAGCTCCCAGTCATAAATTCTTTATCATTATAATTACCATGTATTTTGCATCATTCATAGAGCACACGAGGGTATTTTGCACTAATCCATGGCTCAAATTCATTTATTTGTTAAATATATTCTGTTGATTATTGATCCATAAATGGTCAGATTGAGTGAACAATACCCCTTTAAATGTACCACGTCCTTCAGTTAAATATCACTTCAAGATATCAGTCAAATAAGTCACACTTAAGAGATATATCACTGACAAGTTTCATAACTATCGCTATCATAACTCTTTGGAATGGTCACTTGGTGTCGTAATTAGCTCACGGATGTCACGGTGCTGGGTCATAAATAAGTAAACTGGTCCTGTTCTATAAAACATTCTGTGGGCTAGATCTATAAAACCTCTCAATTATAGTAACCACCAGCACACCGCAGGCGCTCATGGTTGTTTATACCTTAGGCACAGGTGAATGCACAGGTGTATGACTTCATATATTTTTTTCTATATCCATCAGTGATTTTTAAAAGATCACTGGTATGGATTTTGGAGAAACTGTCACGTGACTTCCAGTTAGCAACTGTGTGGAGAATACCAAAGCACGGAATCAGGAATGGACCATCGCGATGAAAATCAAATTAGCTACTTCACAACTTATGAAGAATTCCCATGTGATTTAGGCCTATTAGTTTAGGTTAGCTAAATTAGTTTAGGTTAGCTTGAGACACAAGCTTGTCATGGTCACTGCATTGACAGGTTAACCCTTTACCCAACAAACCGGCCAAAACCGGCCAAATAAAGCTGCAACAGCCTAAAATATCTTCGGTCTGTCTCAATAGAACCATACAAATATGGATATCATTGGAACCGGCTCCTTGACCACATTGTGATAGTTACAGTTATGCCCTGTGCCAATGCATTCTCTTATATATGCGAGTCGACCATATGTCGCCTCGAATATATAAGAGAATGCATTGGCCTAAAAAAAATCTTTTTTTAACACTTTTTACCATTTTTTTCTTACATTCTTTAACAATTTTATAATTTTTAATGTGTTAAGCCAATGCATTCTCTTATATATGCGAGGCGACCTATGGTCGACTCGCATATATAAGAGAATGCATTGGCACAGGGCCAATGGTGAAGTGCATGATCAGTGATTTTTAAAAGATCACCAGGTATGGATTTTGGAGAAACTGTCACGTGACTTCCAGTTAGCAACTGTGTGGAGAATACCAAAGCACGGCATCAGGAATGGACCATCGCGATGAAAATCAAATTAGCTACTTCACAACTTATGAAGAATTCCCATGTGAATTAGGCCTATTAGTTTAGGTTAGCTTAATGAAAACCAGCGAAGACATCATGACAAGGTTTCTGACGTCATTTTGGATTTGCGGGCCAGACTCCAGACAAGATTGCACAATCCATGACAAGTCTTGTCATGTCATCTCCATGGGGACCACTGCCTGATGTTACATACATTATTCTTAGCGTTATGTCGCCGATAAAAGAAAAATGTGAAGCACAGCATGCGTCGTTGCTCCACTACATGTCATGTATGATTCATATTACTATATGCTATAAAACATTTCACACTTGTTGACTATTAATTTGGAAGCCTTGAGACACAAGCTTGTCATGGTCACTGCATGACAGGTTAAAACCTCCCGGAAATAAAATTTCTGCTTGAAATCATTTTGTACCTGTATTGTGGCAGAACATGATTTTGGTTCATAATCAATTTAAGAAATGCTAAAGACCAGAGCTATTGATCTGTGGAAACTTGGAAACTCCAAAGGAGGAATAGCAGGACATTTTTTGGTTTGGGGTGATGATAAAACAGATTGATGATAGTTTATTCAGTAATGCATATAACAGTAAATTTTGAAATCCAAAATGCCACTGCATGGTGGCCATGTTTTTGGCCGAATGACCCAAAAATGACTCGTTCCCATGTCAAAAGCTATGACAAATTTTATAATGAATCGACCAAAGGTACGACCTGTAGCCCGTGCTAGTGGAAATTGTTGACGGACGTCTCCACACACACATGCACACACATGGACGACAGATACCAAACCATGGCAATAGCTCAAACTTTACAAGTAAAGTTGAGCTAATAACTTTTCAAAGTCATATAATTTCCCCCTGGTGGAACTCGACATAAATAATTTGTGAAAGTCATTTCATTTCCACCTGGTGGAACTAGAGTTAAATATGCATCTATTTGCTGCCGCAAGCCTTGAAATAGGGTGTCTGTCATTTGCAGAATGAGGTCCCCAGAGGGTGAATTTAGTGATGCTACCCCGCATAGTGGGCTAGCATCACCAAATTCACCCTCTGGGAACTTCATTCTGCTGAGGTGTAAGCAGAATGAGGTCCCAGAGGGTGTATTTGGTGATGCTAGCCAGCTATGCGGGGTAGCATCACTAAATTCACCCTCTGGGGACCTCATTCTGCAAATGACGGACACACTATTTCAAGGCTTGACTGGAAGTGTTAACCCTTCCATGACTGGAGCTTCCTGAAATTTTGCTAAAACCCTGTGCATTCTCTAATATATGCGAGTCTCACATAGGAAGCCTCACATATATAAGAGAATACATTGGCCTAACAATATTTACCTTAACCTTGTAAGCCAGTGCATTCTCTAATATACGTGAGGCTCTCTATGAGACTCACATATATAAGAGTATGCACTGGCACAGGATCTTTAATGCTGCAAGCGCAGCTCACATCATCAAAAGGTTAAATCATTATAGGAAGGGAGTGTCCTAATTATTTTATAATTGCTCTAACTATTAACAAGCACAAAAAAATCTTACATGATAGACCCCTATTCAGATAGGTCAAATGATCCTTCGAGGAGGTATGTTGGTGGCCGAGTGGTAAAAGTGTTCGACTTAGTTGCTGTCAACAGTCAGATAGGTCAAATCATCCCTGTATGTGAGCATAGATGGTCGCACATAATGAATAGCGGATCATAATTTTTTAAGCAATTCACTTGTGCATTATTTTTTATTGTTATGCTCTGCTGTATAAAGTTATTAAAAAAATAAATCGTTGGTAAAATAAAACATTCCGGTATCCTATACGCTACAGGTGTTTCCTGACAATTGTTTAAACCTTTCATGACCGGAGTTTCAAGAAACTTTGCGAAAAACCATGTGCCAATGCATTCTCTTTTATATGTGTGTCTCCCATAGGGAGCCTCACATATATAAGAGAATACATTGGCCAAACAATATTTACTTTTACCTGGTAAGCCAGTGCATTCACTTATATGAGAGGCTCTCTATGGAAAACTTGCATATATAACATGCAAAAATTACAAGATAATTCATAGTTGGCACTCATCGTGTTAATACTCCAATAGAAATCATTGTGTCCAATTATTGTGCTATACCCGCGTTATTTATATTCAATTAAAGGCCTAATGTTCAGTGGTATCACACTCAACAAATAATTGTCAGCAACAGTAGAATTTACCAGCTGATTGTTTAACCCATTCATGACGGGTGCTGCGCTGGTGCAGTATTAACAATCCTGTGACAGTGCATTCTCTTATTTATGCGAGTCACGCATATATAAGAGAATGCACTGGCATACCAGGTCATGGTAAATATTGTTAGGCCAATGTATTCTCTTATATATGTGAGGCTCCCTATGGGAGACTCACATATATATAAGAGAGAATGTATTGGCACAGGGTTTTCGCAAAATTTCAAAAGGCTCCAGTCATGAAAGGGTTAAAGGTAAAACTGATGAAGTACCAGGACGTTGGGATTAACCCTTTGAGTGCCAGGTCCGATTTTTGTATCAACCCATATACCCTGTGCCAATGCATTCTCTTATATATGCGAGTCGACCATAGGTCGCCTCGCATATATAAGAGAATGCATTGGCTTAACAATTTTTTTTTTTTTTTTTTTTTTAAATTTTTTACAATTTTAATATATTTTATTATATTCTTTAACAGACTTATTGTGTAAGTTTAGGGCCGATAATATCGGCCCCTGGCACTCAAAGGGTTAATGCAGTCGATCATGAAATCAACTCATCTATATTCCAGCCAATCTGGCTCATTCCCACAATATTAACGTGTTATATGGCTGATGGTTTTGGGTTCTAATTCAATAGATATCACTCTTGTAACTCATAACATGCGAAAAGTACAAGATAACACAAAGTTGGCACTCAATTTCTAGTGCAAATCAGTAAAACCTAGAGAAGTACTGACCAGCTTATTGTTTAAAGGTAAAACTAAGGAAGTACTTCGACCAGGAGGCAGTCGATGATGAAATGAGCTCATCTATATTCCGGTCAGCCCGGCTCAATCCTGCAATATTAACATCGCTACTTTCTTATGGCTGAAGGCTATGGTTCTAATTCAATAGAAATCAACCTTTAATTAGGAAGATAAGTGTATTGTGTGAAGTGATGTGACGTCCATTGTAGGATTATATCAGGGGGAGATCACTCTAATTGGGGATAAGTGTACAGGATGAAGTGCTTCCATAATATTATGTCCCGATAATTGCAATTTCTAGTGCAAATCAGTGAAACCGAAAGACATAAACCACCTAACGGCTTAAAGGTAAAACTGGGGAATTACATTGACCAGCTTGGGAACGTAGTCGCGATCCCCAGGAAGCAGCTCATCTATATTCCAGTCAGCCCGGCTCATTCCCCGGACATTATTAACATCGCTACTTTCTTATGGCCAAAGTCTATGGTTCTATAATTCAATAGAAACCACTCTTTAATTAGGTAGATAAGCATAGAGTGAAGTGATGTCCATTGTATGGATTATATCAGGGGAAATCACTCTAATTTGGTGTAAGTGTACAGTATGAAGTTCTTCCATTATATTATGTCCCGATAATTGCTATTTATACTGCAAATCGGTGAAACCTATAGAATTAGACCAGCTGATTGTTTAAAGGTAAAACCAAGACTTGAAACAGTGTCTGTCATTTGCAGAATGAGGTCCCCAGAGGGTGAATTTAGTGATGCTACCCTGCATAGCGGGCTAGGATCACCAAATTCACCCTCTGGGGACCTCATTCTGCTTACACCTCAGCAGAATGAGGTTCCCCGAGGGTGAATTTGGTGATGCTAGCCCGCTATGCGGGGTAGCATCACTAAATTCACCCTCTGGGGACCTCATTCTGCAAATGACAGACACCCTATTTCAAGGCTTGGGTAAAACTAAGGAAGTACTTTGACCAGAATGGTGGGAACGCAGTTCTTCTGGAATGGATATATTTCTCTCTTAGCACAATATAAGCAATGCTGTTATAGCTCAAAATGAGGAATTACAATAATGCCTTAAGTAATCGACTCCTTAACCACAGCAGAATTATGGGTAACTGAGAGCTTTCCGATGAATGGCAACAAGCCATATTTCCGACTAAATCCTGAAAAGTTACCCATAATTCTGCTGTGGTTAAGGAGTCGATTACTTAAGGAATTACTGTAGGTAGATAAGCACACATGGTGAAGTGCATGATCAAGTCTGAGTTAGGGTGTGTCTGTCATTTGCAGAATGAGGTCCTCAGAGGGTAAATTTAGTGATGCTATCCCACATAGCGGGCTAGCATCACTAAATTCATCCTCTGGGGACCTCATTCTGCTTAGGCCTCATCTTCTCTGGATTCTATTTCTTTTTTAGTTTAATTTCTCTATATCACCAAATTGGCAGACAACACATTGCATAATGGAGGTTCCCAATGGGTGTACATCACAATATTTGGAAACTTCAAATCAGTCTATATGTCTCCCAAAGTGGATAAGGCCATGCAGAATAAGTTCCCCAGATGGTGAATTTGGTGATGCTAGCCCGCTATGTGGGATAGCATCACTAAATTCACCCTCTGGGAACCTCATTCTGAAAATGACAGGCACACTAAACTCAGGCTTGTGCATGGTTGATAATTTGTTAGTATTTAAAGATGGATGGACAGACAGATGGATGGACAGACAGATGCCACTTATTTCTAAAGTTCCTCCAATATTTTTAGGATGCAGTAAATAAATGAATAAAATACAAGAAAACAGTGATGGACAAGCTCATTCACCTCACAAATTTGTGATTTGAGGTCACGTTGAGAGAAGGGATCCACTAATGGAAACAGTATAAAAAGCATTCTTAATTTAGAAAGTACAACGGAACGCATGACCAATTTTCCCCTCAAAGGACCAATAGAATATATATCATTACACGGAAAGATATTTCATGTTTAGACCATAAAAAAGTGTTATAATCAAACCAATAGTCCCTTCTCCGGAGAGATGAAATCAATAGTATATCTATCTGTGTCAAGCTGATTTACATTACGTTAACCAACTCATTCATGGCCTCTCAGTGCTAATGGAGGCATTACATTGCTCACACGGATGTCTCTGTGCGATTTTACTTTTTGACGATTATAAGTCATAAACTTAATCAAAACTAAGACTACCATGGGGGGGGGGGAAGTATATGAATAGTTTTGCATTATCAGTTTTACAATGCTCAATTCATCTTGGAACAATGTGAGTCTCGTTTGAAGCAAAATAACGTGCATCAACTTTCAGGGGGTCGGTCAAACTTCTGTCTTGTTTGATTTTCACATATTTTCAACCAAAAGACGTCAGTATTTTCGCTTTGTAATCATTGTCGTTATTATTGTAAATTCAAAAAGTTTATAACTCTGTAAAAAATGAATATACCAAACCCAATCCACGTTCCATAGTAGTGGTTCATGAGCATACAAATACAGTACTAGTAATGCCCTAAGTAATCGACTCTTTAACTACAGCAGAATTATGGGTAACTTTTCAGGATTTAGTCGGAAATATGGCTTGTTGCCATTCATCGGAAAGCTCTTGGTGAGATTACTTAGGGCATTACTGCAAGATCATTCAAATTGAGTCTACGATATCTGAGATAGAAAACTCCAAAGTTGTTATTAACACACACATGGACGCATAAAGGAACCCATTTCAATAACGCCTACCAAACTTCGTTTGCGAGGAATATAAAAATTATTTCCGTTTACATGCAGCGAGTTAATAAAGTCAGCTCGGATCACTAGCTTTGGCTAATTCATTTATCCGCGTGACCGAGTCACCAGATTTTCCCATATAAACAATTATTCCTTGGTACTCACTGACTCGGCTAACCCGTTTATCCAAGTCACCAGCTTTTTCCCATGTAAATGATTTATACCTTGATACAACTGCGTAAAAACTCCAAGACTCCAATAAAATTATGTTGATAAGAAACAGATATCCGAGTGGGTGTGACGCACTCATAAAATACGTCTTTAGTTCTTCTTCTTCAGAGTACGGCTTGTAGTCAATGTCTGACTATCATAAGCCGCCTGGACGACATGGTTGGTCTAAACTGATGACTCTTTCGGTGTTAATGTCTGACTATCATAAGCCGCCTGGACGACATGAGTGGTCGAAACAGATGAATCTTTCGGTGTTAACCCTTTACCCAACAAACCGGCCAAAACCGGCCAAATAAAGCTTCAACAGCCTAAAATATCTCTGGTCTGTCTCAATAGAACCATACAAATATGGATATAATTGGAACCGGCTCCTTGACCACATTGTGATAGTTACAGTTATGCCCTGTGCCAATGCATTCTCTTATATATGCATATATAAGAGAATGCATTGGCCTAAACAAAATCTTTTTTTAATACTTTTTACCATTTTTTCTTACATTCTTTAACAATTTTATAATTTTTAATGTGTTAGGCCAATGCATTCTCTTATATATGCGAGGCGACCTATGGTCGACTCGCATATATAAGAGAATGCATTGGCACAGGGCCTTTCTGTTGGGTAAAGGGTTAATCAGATGTTTGTGAGTCACATTGGTTTAAATTTTGGTGCGCCATCAGGATTTGTGTTTTATTTTTTGCTGTAGGATAAAATCAGTTTAAATCTATTTACAGTTGTTGGTGGTTTACAGAAGTTTGCGTCGCTCGCGCCTCGCGATCAGTGACTGGATGATGTCTGATGTCTGCAGTCAGTTTAGATTTGATGATTTTAGGGTCGGGTAGTAAGGTAAATGCTGCTGGTAATAGGTTAAATTCTGCTATGGTTCTGGGGAAGAAAGAATAGTAGTGGGCATCTATGTTGGAAGATATTGTGTGGAATGTTAGCTTCTGTTCATCATTGTATCTTGTAGTAGTGGTTTTAGGAATTAGGATTTTATTTGGGTATGTTAAAAGTTCCTTGTTAATTATTTTTGAGAAAACAGTTAGTCTGGTTTGGGTTCGGCGCTCTTCAAGTTTTTGCAATTTTATTTCACTGAGCATGTTGGTTACTGAGCTGGTGTAATGGTAGCAATTGCATATATATCTATTGCATATATATCTGGCTGCTCTTCTTTGGACCGATTCTAACGTGCTGATTTGATCTTCGTTGTGTGGGTCCCAGATGGTGGTTGAGTATTCCATTATAGGTCTAATAAGTTCTGAGTATGCTCGTTCTTTGATGGTGCGGTTTGGGATTTTTAAGTTACGTTTTAGGAAACCAAGGATTTTGTTGGCTTTGCATACTAGTACCGCCACGGATGCTAGTTGTGATTTTATATCGCAGATGGGGGGGGGGGAGTCGCAGAGGGAGAAAAGTGGCAGTACTGCGATGTTAGATCCTGCCAGTTCCACTATTACTAGTATGCATTATTTGAAGTTATGTGTAGGTCTCGACTCTAGCATGAAAACAAAGGGTTATATTTCATTTTTCTCATTAGGCGGTTATAGACATATGGTATGTATCTCAAGTTTCTAAACTAAACACAAGGCTATTTTTTTTATTTGAACTTGGAAGTTGAACTTGAACAATATATTACATTTTTAATTTTTTTTAATTTTGTATTCGTCAATTTCTGCACTGCTTTCGCAATGTCAGCAATTGCAATTGTATGGCCAGGACCGTGGCACTCTTCTTTGTCGATGTATGTGACAGGGGGTAGAAACATCATATAAACACCCCCTTTCTGCCTCAACTGAATTAAAAGTGTCTCCTTTGAAGAAGTCCAATGGGTTGAATTTGTTATTTGTGCGTGTTGTCATGGACACGCCATGATCAGGTCTGAAAATAAGTTGCCCGTCATTTGCAGAGTGAGGTCCCCAGAGGGTGAATTTAGTGATTTTATCCCACATAGTGGGCTAGCATCACTGAATTCACCCTCTGGGGACCTCACTCTGCATAGGCCTCTCTCTGGAAAGTTTCTTTATTAATCAAATTTCTATAGAAACATAGATTCTATTTTAGTTCAGTTTCTCTATATCCCCAAATTGGCAGACGACACTTTGCAAATTTGATGTTCGTAATGGGTGTACATCACAATATTCACCATTTGGGAACTTCAATTTGAGTCTATGTCTCCCATAGAAGATGAGGCCATGCAGAATGAGGTCCCCAGATGGTGAATTTGGTGATGCTAGCCCGCTATGGGGGATAGCGTAACTAAATTAACCCTCTGGGGACCTCATTCTGAAAATGACAGGCACACTAAACTCACAACTGGCCACAATTTTCCAGTTAAAAATCAAACATTGCTTGAGCATTCGCAGTGGGTGTTCCACCAGTAATTTTCCCCACCTCCCAGTGTACCTCCAATTTAAAATCGCAGCATCTTTTCGTTAAAGCCCATGTGCCAGTGGAATCACTTATATATGTGAGTCTCCTATAGGGAGCCTTACATATTTAAAAGAATACACTGGCTTACAAGGTCAAGGTAAATATTGTTAAGCCAATATATACATGTATTCTCTTATATATGTGAGGCTTGAGATCCTTATTATATGGGTGTTCAGGAAGCTCTAATCATGGAAGGGTTAACCCTTTACCCAACAAACCGGCCAAAACCGGCCAAATAAAGCTTCAACAGCCTAAAATATCTTCGGTCTGTCTCAATAGAACCATACAAATATGGATATCAATGGAACCGCCTCCTTGACCACATTGTGATAGTTACAGTTATGCCATGTGCCAATGCATTCTCTTATATATGCGAGTCGACCATAGGTCGCCTCGCATATATAAGAGAATGCATTGGCCTAAAAAAAATCTTTTTTTACCATTTTTTCTTACATTCTTTAACAATTTTATAATTTTTAATGTGTTAAGCCAATGCATTCTCTTATATATGCGAGGCGACCTATGGTCGACTCGCATATATAAGAGAATGCATTGGCACAGGGCCCTTCTGTTGGGTAAAGGGTTAAAGATGGTTCATCTCTTCATATAATAAGTTTGATATACAGTAATGCTCTAAATAATCGACTCCTTAACCACAGCAGAATTATGGGTAACTTTTCAGGATTTAGTCGAAAATATGGCTTGTTGCCATTCATCGGAAAGCTCTCAGTAGAGTCTGATATTAACCCTTTCATGATGGGAGCTGCGTTGGTGCAGCATTAAGGATCATGTGCCAGTGCATTCTCTTATATACAATAATGTCTCACTGAGAGCTTTCCGATGAATGGCAATAAGCCATATTTCCGACTAAATCCTGAAAATTAATATAAATTATATTTCAACTTTTCTGATGTAACATATATGCAATCAATTTGGGACATTTTAAGCTTGTGTTCATTCGGAGCGTAGCTTGCGGCATAACTCTTATCTAAAAATAGTAACGAAAATATGTCAGACTCGATTGTCACATTATATAAAAAATTTTTTTTATATAAAATCAATATTAATTGATACAGTAATGCTCTAAGTAAACGACCCCTTAACCACAGCAGAATTATGGGTAACTTATGGGGAGAGCTTTCTGATGAAAGTCAACAAGCCATATTTCCGACTAAAATCCTGAAAAGTTACCCATAATTCTGCTGTGGTTAAGAAGTCGATTACTTAGAGCATTACTGTATTTAAAAAAAAAAAATCTATGTGTATAATATCACTTATTTTAATTATGCCTAAATCGTTGTTTCATAGCAATAATTACTTTGGTGAATGTTGAATCAAGATAATTGTTTTTAAATTGCAGCTGTGACATTTGAATGAAAATGTCAAAGTGAGTTGTATTATTTTGGACTAATTATTTTAATTACGTTATGTCAGCATGTTTTTTATGTATGTGTGCAAATATTGACACGTGACAGCATTATTATATAATCTAACGACTTTAATTGCTCTGTCGATCTCGTTAAATGTACATGTATGTGTGTCACATGGCATTATCGGACTGTTCATCTCATATGATTTCTCCCACGCCCGGATATAGTGTGTCTGACATTTGCTTAGGCCTCATCTTCTGTGCAGTATCTATAGTCTGAAATTAAAGGTACTCAATCCGATAAAACTCCTCTCAATTACTATTTCAATGGCTTCGGTGGTCAAAAATATTTTATTCGAGTCGAGGAAGCCACCCATCAAAGCTCATATTTTTTAGATATCGATTTTAGAAATCTATTATTTTTCATTATCGGGAATACTTTCTGTCCCAAAACACAGTCAAAATTGCGTTATTATTACCACCTGATTTTAGAGTTATCCATCCTTGTCTGTTTGAATAGTGTTTTGGTGTATACATCTCGAGCAGATTACGAAGTTGAAGGCAATTATTAGTACTCATCTCAAGAAAATAACAAATTTCAAAAAGTCAATATCTAATAACTCTGAGCTTTGTTTGATGGGTTCCTCGACTCGAATCAAATATTTTTTACCCCCAAAGCCAAAGAAATAGTAATATAGGACCCTCTGATCGGATTGTTGTTGTTGGAATCTGTTGAGATGGGGACCCTCTCATCGGATTGAGTACCTTTAACATTATATTTAGTTACTTTTACCATTCTGTTCAGTTTCGATATCCCCTAATATGCAGAAGATCAGTAGATAAATATGTGTTGTATACACAATGTGTTTGTATCGATTCATGTATCGTGACAAGGCTAGTTTTCGTGGACATATAGTGACGAGGTGACCTTGAGTCGCTATATGGCTACGAAAATTAGACGAGTCGTGATACACAAATCATTACAAACACATTGTGTAATTAACTTGTTTATCTACCATTCGTGTGACAGAATCTACCACACAAATTACATTTTAGGAGATTTTTTAAATGCCAAAATCATTGGATTTTTGTTAGACGATTAGCTTTCTTGAGTAAATTCTCCCAACATGCATGCCAATCTATCAGTATCACATGGTTAGCTCAATTTGCTAAATTTTCTAAACCTGCAAATTCATGCGAATATACCTAACAGAAATTGAATTCAATGGTTACACCTGAGTTTTTATTTAATAATATAATAAATACTCATCAAATATGTAGTAGTTACTGTGTGATATGTTTTACCATAATACCCACGATGGGAGGCAATCAAATAATTTTAAAACCCAGGAACTGTTTATTTATAGTGCGCAAGAATATATGTTGGAATGCTTTTTGATTGTTCACACAATTGATGTGACGTCAGTTCATTAATGATTTGAACCAGTCAATGACATTATGCGCACCTTGTACTGCAACTGCAGTAATGATAGAGATGTTTTTATCACCAATTCATTATCGCCTATTTTATCAAGGAATTTCATGGGAAATGGTAGATAACATGCATAATTGAAGTGGCCAATGGGTAAACATCACCATTTTCAACTGTGTGCATACATGATTACTCTGTGGTCATTCATCATTTTATCTAAGAAACCAACATTACCCCTTTTACGCCATACTTAGCATAATTGCAATTAGAGGATGCTGCCTGGACTGAGTGCGTCCTGGCCTTTCATGTGACCGGATACCAATGGGGACCATAATGGAAATAAATGGTTGTTAGACTGTTTATTATATAAGAAACTACAATTCCCCATATTCTTCCTTGAGCTCGATACATGTACAGTAATGCTCTAAGTAATTGACTCCTTAACTACAGCAGAATTATGGGTAACTTTTCAGGATTTAGTCGGAAATATGGCTTGTTGCCATTCATCGGAAAGCTCTCCCCGAGAGCTTTCCGATGAATGGCAACAAGCCATATTTCCGACTAAATCCCGAAAAGTTACCCATAATTCTGCTGTGTTTAAGGAGTCGATTACTTAGGGCATTATACTGTATCTCTTGTACTTGTCATTTTATTTGTATTGCAAATAGCGTGTCTGTCATTTGCAGAGTGAGGTCCCAGAGGGTGAAATTAGTGACGCTATCCCACATAGCGGGATAGAATCACCAATTCACCCTCTGGGGACCTCATTCTTCTTAGGCCTCAACTGCTATTGGAGACCTGTGATCAGATTGAAGTTCCCCAGTTGAAGAAGTTGGTGATGTTCACCCATTAGTCACCTCGATTATGCATTTCATCTTCTGCATATTAAGGGATATAGAAACTTCCCAGAAGTGAAAAAGTGACTAAAACAATGTTAATTTGAGACTATAGATACTTCCCAGAAGATGAGGCCTAAGCAGAATGATGTCCCTGAGGGTGAATTTGGTGATGCTAGCCCACTGTATGGGAGATAGCATCACTAAATTCATCCTCTGGGGACCTCATTCTGCAAATTACAGATACACTGTTTGCAGGCTTGTTAAAACATATCTTATCCTCATTATTTTTGGGCCATGTAAATACCTATACCACTCTCATCCTTTACTTTTACCATTTCCCTTCTGTTCAGTTTCTATATCCCCTAATTTGCAGAAGATAAAATGCATAATCGAGGTGACTAATGGGTGAACATCACCAACTTAAACTGGGAAACTTCAATCAGATCCTTGGTCTACCATAACACTTGACGCCTAAGCAGAATGAGGTTCCCAGAGGGTGCATTTGGTGATGATAGCCCGCTGTGCGTGATAGCGTAATTAAATTAACACTCTGGGGACATCATTCTGCAAATGACACAAACACTATTTGTGAGGTAAGGTAACATAGATATATATGAGTCGTGAATAATACACAATCCGTGTATAGAAATGTGACAGACCGCGATGACCTGACCATCAGGGTGATGCTCTATAGCTACAGTAATTGCCCTAAGTAATCGACCTCTTAACCAAAGCAGAATTATGGGTAACTTTTCAGGATTTAGTCGGAAATATGACTTGTTGCCATTCATCGGAAAGCTCACGGGGAGAGCTTTCCGATGAATGGCAACAAGCCATATTTCCGACTAAATCCTGAAAAGATACCCATAATTCTGCTGTAGTTAAGGAGTCGATTACTTAGAACATTACTGTACATGTATCGAGCTCAAGGAAGAATATGGGGAATTGTAGTTTCTTATATAATAGTGCTTGTCTGAATATTAAATGAGGAGTTGGGTAATATACAGTGGGATTGGTCCCGCTGTTATGGTCATATACCCTATGACCATATTTGGGAAGCCGACTTCATTGTGTGATATTCGCCGTTGGGGGCAACACGCGAAGTTCCCATAATATTCTGGATTGCGTCTTACCTATATGAATATTGATATTATGTATACACAGTAATGCTCTAAATAATCGACTCCTTAACCACAGCAGAATTATGGGTAACTTTTCAGGATTTAGTCGGAAATATGGCTTGATGCCATTCATCAGAAAGCTCTCGCCGAGAGCTTTCTGATGAATGGCAACAAGCCATATTTCCGACTAAATCCTGA
This sequence comes from Siphonodentalium dalli, assembly GCA_032622095.1. Lineage (NCBI taxonomy): Eukaryota > Metazoa > Mollusca > Scaphopoda > Gadilida > Siphonodentaliidae > Siphonodentalium > Siphonodentalium dalli. The sequence goes on from CP136066.1 coordinate 221,006,987, forward strand.
AAAGTTACCCATAATTCTGCTGTGGTTAAGGAGTCGATTATTTAGAGCATTACTGTAGGTATGATCCCTGGATCAAGTGGTTATAGGGGTATAAGTATGATTACATCACATATTTCAAGGCTTGGGCCGTGTAAATATTACTATATACCTACCACTATCATCCTTCACTGAAGAACTACTGCTCTTCCGTTTGCCATCCTTTTTCTTCGAAGACGAACTCCTTGTACTTTGAGCTGACGGAGGTCTAGCACTTTTAACCGAAGGAGGCCGACTGCTTTGAGCAGATGAAGGCCTACTGTCTTGGGCAGACGGAGGCCTAACATCTGACGTCGGATCGGTCCTCAGGGCAGACGGAGGCCTAACATCTGACGTCGGATCGGTTCTCAGGGCAGAGGATCTCCCAGAGTCATCACATGGTGTACTATGAATCGATGACGATCGCGAACCACATTTTTTTAATCCACTGTGAATCGATGAAGATTCAGAATTTTTCACAGCACAGTCAACTTCATCCTCTTTTTTTAAGTAGGTTTTCTCATCTGCTTTGTCCGAACTGTCGCTATCTTGGCGTGAAACGCAGCATTTTGTGAAGAAATATCGTGGCGAGAAAGAAAAATTGGCGAGAGACTTCGAAAACATAGTAAGTCACATGTCAACTGTTCCTGTGATACGAAAGCATCTTTCACAAGCTTCGTAACCCATTCAGTCCCAAGTGGAATTTCCCATTAAACTCTATAAGAAGACATTGGAATTGTCTATTATTCATTTGTAGGGATGTTCAGACAGTATAAACAGACAGCAAGCATAGAAACATCCTATATATTCCCATTCATTTATTTTTAGGAATGTTCAGGTAAGTTTTAACATTTGAAGAAAAAAAATGGATTCTTCCACACAGTAATTTATTGGAATGTTCTATTATTTATTTGGAGGGGTGTTTATGAAAAATAAACAGACGACAGGTAACCAAAGAGTTAATACAACTGCAAAAAGAATTCACATTTATTTATGGAAAATCTGAACATTCCTAATGCAACAACTACTACCCATCCATGACTGGGGCTTCCTTAAATTTTGCGAAACCCTGTGCCAAAGTATTCTCTCATATATGGGCATCACCGATAGGGAACCTCGCATATACCAGAGAATACATTGTCCTAACAATATTTACCTTTAATTTGTAAGCCAGTGGATTTTCTTATATACATGACCTTATGATGTGAACATCTCTGTAAATGAATGGGAATCTATAGTGTGTTTCTCTGCCTTTTTTCTGCCTAAACTATATGACATCCTCTCAAATGAATGAATTGGAATCAATTTCAGAAACTAATAATCTCAGAATATCCTGCTTGAAAAATTTTCCACCAAAACCACAGTTTTCATAGGAATATAAGGTAAACAAAAGCAATGCTAGGGCATGTCAAAATACGCCCCATGTAATTCCAACCAAGGGTCAGAACTCTGGTGAAAATTGTCAGAAGGAATCCAAATTCAAACTGGACCTATATTTTGGACTAGCAAACTTATGTACCAAATTTCATTCCAATTGAGTTAAGACTTACTAAAGAGCACAAATTAAAACAAAAAGGGCCATAACTGTGGTGAAAATTGGCAGGCAGAACCCAAATTCGAACTCGACCTTTTTTGCTACTAAACCCACCAAATTTCCATTAAGTTTAGACTATCTCCTCATGCTGGAAAAATTATGACTTCCTGAAAACTTGTGAGTGAAAAAAATGAAAAGTTAATGTTCTGTGTAATTTAAGTATTTACTAGGTGGAAAATACCTATTCTGTGGAAACAAAGAATAGGAATATTTCCAATATTGAAAATCTAACAAAAAACCTTTTTAACAACAGTTACTGCCAACCTCAATATAATGATTGAGAAATTAAGAGAAGCATGTCAAACTCCATGTAAGGTCCATCTCCCTTGATGACTCGATAAGAAAGGAAGTATGACTTGTGCGCTCTGGTAGAGATTGGCAGCTAGCATTGAATGACGACCTTAAGGATCAAAGGATCAAAGGATCACAAGAACCACACATTTACCATGAGAATAGGCAACTTGAAATAAATTTTTTGGAATTACCTTAATTATCATTACTTTTATTTGCTGAATGGTTAATAATATTATTGAAGAAATAGCAAACTTGATAATTATTTGAAAATTTAGTCCTTAAAAGAAACACTGAAAATTTACTGCCAGCAGAAAATCTCTGTGATGTACATTACCTCACTATATGATGACAGGCTATTAAAGGTATCCAAAAATGAACAGAACAGTCGATATCGAACAACTGAAAATTTTAATTCACACCACCTGATAGTGTAAACTGCCAGCAGAAAATATTTGAGACCTTACCTCAATATACGATGACAGGCTATTAAAAGCATCCAAAACTTAACAGAGGTTGATTACGAAAGTTCTGAAAGTATATAGACTCAACAATGTGTAGCATCACATGATCACAAAGCCTCGTTCCGAAATGAACTACGGAGATAAAAGCATTCCCAGAAAACAGAATGGCATCGGTATAATCACAGATAAAAACAATCAGCTGGTGAAAAGATCGTCATAATGAAATAAATGCCCCTGATAGTGTAACCTGCCAACAGAAAACCTTTGAGACATTACCTCACTGTAACACAGCAGTTGATTCCGAAAGCCAAAAGTTCCGAAAGTATATAGACTCAACAAAGTGTAGCATCACATGACCACAAAGCCTTGTTCCGAAATGAACTACGGAGATAAACAATGGCCAGAAAACAGAATGGCATCGGTATAATGAGAGGTGAAAACAATCAGCTGGTGAAAAGATCGTCATAATGAAATAAATGGTGGAGTATTTCGGAGATTAGTAATGTTAATCACACGATCAAAGCTGACCTTTTATAAACAGTAATACTGCAATTGCAAGAACAATTTCTCATATATTGATAAAAAAATCCATTTACAAGAATACTATTGTTGAATTATTTACTGATTATTTTTCCAGTTAAGGAAGGTTGAGAATGAAACAGACTGAATATTAACATTTCTTCTGTCAGAAATTATTCAACACTGTAGAACCTAATAGTGAAAACTGTGAAATTCCAAAACTAAAGGAATCAGAAACTCAACAGAACAGTCGATATCGAACAACTGAACATTTTAATTCACAGCCCCTGATAGTGTAAACTGCCAACAGAACAGTCGATATCGAACAACTGAACATTTTAATTCACAGCCCCTGATAGTGTAAACTGCCAACAGAACAGTCGATATCGAACAACTGAACATTTTAATTCATAGCCCCTGATAGTGTAAACTGCCAACAGAACAGTTGATATCGAACAACTGAACATTTTAATTGATAGCCCCTGATAGTGTAAACTGCCAACAGAACAGTTGATATCGAACAACTGAACATTTTAATTCACAGCCCCTGATAGTGTAAACTGCCAACAGAACAGTTGATATCGAACAACTGAACATTTTAATTCACAGCCCCTGATAGTGTAAACTGCCAACAGAACAGTTGATATCGAACAACTGAACATTTTAATTCATAGCCCCTGATAGTGTAAACTGCCAACAGAACAGTTGATATCGAACAACTGAACATTTTAATTCACAGCCCCTGATAGTGTAAACTGCCAACAGAACAGTTGATATCGAACAACTGAACATTTTAATTCATAGCCCCTGATAGTGTAAACTGCCAACAGAACAGTTGATATCGAACAACTGAACATTTTAATTCATAGCCCCTGATAGTGTAAACTGCCAACAGAACAGTTGATATCGAACAACTGAACATTTTAATTCACAGCCCCTGATAGTGTAAACTGCCAACAGAACAGTTGATATCGAACAACTGAACATTTTAATTCATAGCCCCTGATAGTGTAAACTGCCAACAGAACAGTTGATATCGAACAACTGAACATTTTAATTCACAGCCCCTGATAGTGTAAACTGCCAACAGAACAGTCGATATCGAACAACTGAACATTTTAATTCATAGCCCCTGATAGTGTAAACTGCCAACAGAACAGTTGATATCGAACAACTGAACATTTTAATTCATAGCCCCTGATAGTGTAAACTGCCAACAGAACAGTTGATATCGAACAACTGAACATTTTAATTCACAGCCCCTGATAGTGTAAACTGCCAACAGAACAGTTGATATCGAACAACTGAACATTTTAATTCATAGCCCCTGATAGTGTAAACTGCCAACAGAACAGTCGATATCGAACAACTGAACATTTTAATTCACAGCCCCTGATAGTGTAAACTGCCAACAGAACAGTCGATATCGAACAACTGAACATTTTAATTCACAGCCCCTGATAGTGTAAACTGCCAACAGAACAGTCGATATCGAACAACTGAACATTTTAATTCACAGCCCCTGATAGTGTATAAACTGCCAAGAGAAAACCTTTGAGACATTACCTCACTGTAACAGAGCAGTTGATTACGAATAGCCGAAAGTTCCGAAAGTATATAGGCTCAACAAAGTGCAGCGTCACATGATCACAAAGCCTCTTTCCAAAATGAACTACGGAGATAAACAATGGCCAGAAAACAGAATGGCATCGGTATAATGAGAGGTGAAAACAATTAACCAGAGAAAAGATCGTTATAAGTTTCGGAATGAAATAAATCATAGAGTATTACGATTCAAATAGTTAATCACGAGATCAAAGCTGACCTTTTGGCGAGTTCTATTACACTCGGCATACTGTAATTACAGATTCCATTGACATCAATCACCAAATAACGCAGCATTCCACATTAAAATACTTCCAGCAATATATCGCTATCCTATGTAATAGGAATGTGGAGAAAGATGGCTATCATGCCGTATATGGCTATGCTATGTTAGGTACATATTTGGTAAACGTGAGGACAGAGATACATACATGTATCTCTCATGTCGTAGGTATATCCATTGTCAGGAATATAAGGCTGTCCTATGTTAGGTATATACTGTATACGGTAATGATTGTTCCAGGAGGACAGAGATACATAGTTATCATGTCGTAGGTATATCCATCGTCAGGAATATATGGCTGACCTATGTTAGGTACATATTTGGTAATGATTGTTCGGGGGAGAGATACATAGCTATCATGTTGTAGGTATATCCACTTTTCAGAAATATATGGCTATCCTATGTTAAGTAAATATTTGGTAATGATTGTTCCTCGAGGACAGGGATACATAACTATCATGTTGTAGGTATACCATCTTTCAGGAATATATGGCTATCTTATGTTAATGGGTATCTATGTGGTAATGATTGTTCCGGGGGGGGGGGGGGAGATACTTAGTTATCATGTCAGGTATTATCCATCTTCCAGGAATATATGTCTATCCTATGGTATCTATGTGATAATGACTACTCTGATTGTTCCCGGGAAGACAGTGATAGATTGATATCATAATGCTAGATCAATGTTTGGTATCTATGTGGTAATGATTGTTCCTGGGGGGGGGGAGACAGTGATATATTGATATCACAATGCTTGATCAATGTTTCTGCTAACGATTTATCCAGAAAACACTTTCAGCAATATAAAGAAGACACATGTTTATTGTTCTATAAGTCCAGATATATACCTGTATCGCTAGGTGATAATATTGTTCTATAAGTCCAGATATACCTTAGATAGACATATGTATATGTGATAATGATTGCTCCAGTGAAAATGATTGACTGGTAAAGAAGCATGGTTAATTACCTTAAGTGTATTAGCAACATACAGTAATGCTCTAATTAATCGACTTCTTAACCACAGCAGAATTATGGGTAACTTTTCAGGATTTAGTTGGAAATATGGCTTTTTGCCATTCATTAATTAGAGCATTACTGTATATGGTTGTCATACTTTAAGTCTATACACATATGATAATGTTGAGTATATAACTCTACTTTTCCCATTGGAAAGTAATAAAATACAATATTTCCCCATGTTAACAGTGGTGCTAATTAATGATAATTCCAAGAACAGAGATATATATAACCGAGTTATGGAGGAACGGACTCATTATGAATGTTCATTGCTTCCTATGTGCTTAATTCAGTGAGCGTGAATAACTTCTCATTTCTTATTGACATGGCAATGTATCAATCAGATTTTCACCCATGTCAGGGTTAGAACCCACGCGAATCACGTCTTGCCGCCCAGACTGTGATTATCGTACCCACAACTTAACCACCTCGGTTACAGGGACATCCTTAAAAGGAAGCCCTTTCACCAAGAATTGGGAAGTGTATCAGTCCGAACTTGAGTTCGAATATTGACACAGAACGGATATGCCATTCTATTTGAACAGCACAATTAATGGACTTCCTCCGAAACTGTACCTCATTCACCCTCTGGGGAACCTCATTCTGCTTTGGCCTCAAGCCTGCAAATAACGTGTCTGTCATTTGCAGAATGAGGTCCCCCAGAGGGTAAATTTAGTGACGCTATCCCACATAGCGGGCTAGCATCACTAAATTCACCCTCTGGGGACCTCATTCTGCTTAGGCTGTCAACTGATATGGCAGACCTAGGATCAGATTGAAGTTTCCCAGTTGAAGTTGGTGATGTTCACCCATTGGGCACCTCAATTATGAATTTTATCTTCTGCAAATTAGGGGATATAGAAACTTCCTAGAAGGGAAATGTAACTAAAAACAATGTTAATTTGAGACTACCGATACTTCCCAGAAGATGAGGCATAAGCAGAATGAGGTCTCCAGAGGGTGAATTTGGTGATGCTAGCCCGGGATAGCATCACTAAATTCACCCTCTGGGGACCTCATTCTGCAAATGACAGACACATTATTTGCAGACTTGTTTGTCCTCATCTTCTGGAAAGTAACCTATAAGTCTCAAATTAACAATATTTTTGGTTAATTTTTTTTTCCCTTCTGTTCAGTTTCTATATCCCCTTTATTTCCAGAAGATAAAATGCATAATCGAAATGACTAATAAGTGAACATCACCAACTTCAACTTGGGAACTTCAATGTGATCATACGTCTCCCATAGCAGTTGAGGCCTAAGCAGAATAAGGTTGCCAGAGGGTGAATTATGTGATGCTAAATGCACCCTCTGGGGACCTCATTCTGCAATTGACAGAACACAATTTGCAGGCTTGTCTGCGTCCTTAAGATAGTGCAATAATTGAGCATTTTAATCTTAGTTTTAAATTCTTCATGAATTTAAAATCAATAATTCAAACTAAAGACACCGATCCATTAAATTGAGGAAGCGAGCTGATGAGACTAATCCAGTGAAAAATAACAAATATCTCATATCTGGGTTTTTTTTGTAATATGCTGGATATCTGCGTAATGCAGCCACAGGCCAGTAATAAACCGCTGTACAGTAATGCCCTAAGTAATCGACCCCTTAACCACAGCAGAATAATGGGTAACTTAATTTTCAGGATTTAGTCGGAAATATGGCTTGTTGCCATTCATCGGAAAGCTCTCGGTGAGAGCTTTCCAATGAATGGCAACAAGCCATATTTCCGACTAAATCCTGAAAAATGACCCATAATTATGCTGTGGTTAAGGAGTCAATTATTTAGAGCATTACTGTATTTAGTAAAGGTAGGGTTAAATCAAGGGTTTAGAGTTCCATGTGTTTGCATTGACTCTGGGATCTCAAGAAAAATGATATATTAACCTAGATTTTAGGTATGAGTCATGTGTTATTAGTAATCTAGGCATGCTTAAAATATTGTCCCAAATATATTGTCATCATGAACAAATCTAATCTCTCGACTCCTTAACCACAGCAGAATATCAGTGTGAGCTTTCCGATGAATGGCAACAAGCCATATTTCCGACTAAATCCTGAAAAATTACCCATAATTATGCTGTGGTTAAGGAGCGATTATTTAGAGCATTACTGTACACTGATTAACCACCAGCAACACAAATCTTCATCATGAGCAATGAGTAACGCAGGTGAAAAATAAATTGAGTAACAACACCATTACAACAGATGTGCATCAGAAATTATATAAAAGACCCGAATCGAGATGTAAATATTTACAATTGCGCGTTGTTCAGGCGATGTTTTCTGTGGAGTGGTGTGGTCGATTTCGTTGAGATTTTAGTAGAATTTTACATCCCCCCAGTTGGCACAGCGCCTGAGTATACCAAAAACGGCCAAAACCGGCCAAATAAAGCTTCAACAGCCTAAATTATCTTGGGTCTGTCTCAATAAAACCATACAAATATGGATATCATTGGAACCGGCTCCTTGACCACATTGTGATAGTTACAGTTATGCCCTGTGCCAATGCATTCTCTTATATATGGGAGTCGACCATAGGTCGCCTGGCATATATAAGAGAATGCATTGGCCTAAAAAAAATCTTTTTTTAACACTTTTTACCATTTTTTCTTACATTCTTTAACAATTTTATAATTTTTAATGTGTTAAGCCAATGCATTCTCTTATATATGCGAGGCGACCTATGGTCGACTCGCATATATAAGAGAATGCATTGGCACAGGGCCCTTCTGTTGGGTAAAGGGTTAAGGCACTATATAAAAAAAATCTGTAACTCGAAGATTAAATGGGCCTTTAAACATATTAGCCTTAAAACCACCAATAATTTATTTGGTTTCCAGCAATATTCTCAAAGAGCAATGAGTAAATGCAAGCGCAAAATAAAATTAGTAACAACGGCAACACATTGCAATTCAACCTATGGTTGGTCTGACATTTCTAACTGATGTTATGTCATGCATGAAATTTCCAAGTTTTGAAAATTTAACCAAAGTTGTGCTTTGGGGTGGGGGGTGAGACACTCCCCCAAACCTCCATGACGCCATGTCTGGAATCGCCAGAATAAATGTCTTGCCATCATTATGTTAACCCTTTCAGTGCTAAGTCCGATGTTTGTATCAACCCATATTTCCTCGATCATTTTTCGAATTTATTGATTATAATAATGTGATACATTGATGGAAAGAGCTCTTAGAGCTCTTTCCATCAATGTATCACATTATTATAATCAATAAATTCGAAAAATGATCAAGGAAATATGGGTTGATACAAAAATCTGACTTGGCACTGAAAGGGTTAATTAATATAGTCACGTTCATGATATATAGGCACGTTGGCAAAGGCAAAATTATCGCCCTGGAGCATGCAGTTGATATGACAAATATCCGTGTGTGGTAATCAGTAACCCATGTGAACATGATGTTGGCACTATAATTATCAAACACTTGAAACATTTGAAGAATGGGAATAAGAGTGCCGTATAATTTGCAGAATGAGGTCCCCTGAGGGTGTCTGACAATTTTCTATACCCAGAGATGCATCGAAAACGACGTTGATTGCATATATTACCTACAGAGTCTAGACATGTACCTATCACTGATGCATGGCAACATTTGAATCAATCACAACACAGTATTATATCTCAGTCGTGTAATATTATGGGATTCAGACATCATCGCAACAGATCAACATGACGTTGATTGAGAAGTGGGAATCAACGAGGCAAAAATATCAACAATTGGAAATTCCAGTCAACCAATTTCAAGCATGATATACACAACATAATTGCTATGATTTTTTCAACACATGTAGTGGAATTACCAAGTACAGTAATGCTCTAAATAATCGACTCCTTAACCACAGCAGAATTATGGGTAACTTTTCAGGATTTAGTCGGAAATATGGCTTGTTTGCATTCATTGGAAAGCTCTCAGTGTGTCAATATGTTCGTGGAATGTGAGAAAGCTACAACTATGTATGTCGTGTAACTCCATGGTATGTGAGAAAGCTAACTATATCGTGTAACTCCGTTATCAGTCATGTCAAGGATAGCGCATTGTGATTAATGTCAACAGTCTTATGTTTCCCCGGAAAATTTAAATCATTTAAATTATATTCCGTGACTTCCTAATGCCATCTGTAACATGGCTGAGGTTTTATGAGAGACCAGGGGAGGGCATTTTGTGACTTCCTAATGCCATCTGTAACATGGCTGAGGGCTGCTGACAGCTGATGAGAGAACAGGGGAGGGCATTTTGTGACTTCCTAATGCCATCTGTAACATGGCTGAGGGCTGCTGACGGCTGATGAGAGAACAGGGGAGGGATTTCATGACTTCCTAATGCCATCTGTAACATGGCTGAGGGCTGCTGACGGCTGATGAGAGAACAGGGGAGGGATTTCATGACTTCGTAATGCCATCTGTAACATGGCTGAGGGCTGCTGACGGCTGATGAGAGAACAGGGGAGGGATTTCATGACTTCCTAATGCCATCTGTAACATGGCTGAGGGCTGATGAGGGAAGGGCATTTCAAGTTGGATTTTAGCTACAGTAATGCCCTAAGTAATCGACCTCTTAACCAAAGCAGAATTATGGGTAACTTTTCAGGATTTAGTCAGAAATATGGCTTGTTGCCATTCATCAGAAAGCTCTCGCCGAGAGCTTTCCGATGAATGGCAACAAGCCATATTTCCGACTAAATCCTGAAAAGTTACCCATAATTCTGCTTTGGTTAAGAGGTCGATTAATTAGAGCATTACATGTATGTCGTATAATTCTGTGTCTTTTATACGTCAAGTCAGAGCAATCTGATGGAATTTTTAGAAAACCCTGGACCAATTGGCCAAACAATATTAACCCTTTACCCAACAGAAGGGCCCTGTGCCAATGCATTCTCTTATATATATGCGAGTCGACCATAGGTCGCCTCGCATATATAAGAGAATGCATTGGCTTAACCCTTTACCCAACAAACCGGCCAAAACCGGCCAAATAAAGCTTCAACAGCCTAAAATATCTTGGGTCTGTCTCAATAAAACCATACAAATATGGATATCATTGGAACCGGCTCCTTGACCACATTGTGATAGTTACAGTTTTGCCCTGTGCCAATGCATTCTCTTATATATGCGAGTCGACCATAGGTCGCCTCGCATATATAAGAGAATGCATTGGCCTAAAAAAAATCTTGTTTTAACACTTTTTACCATTTTTTTTTACATTCTTTAACAATTTTATAATTTTTAATGTGTTAAGCCAATGCATTCTCTTATATATGCGAGGCGACCTATGGTCGACTCGCATATATAAGAGAATGCATTGGCACAGGGCCGTTCTGTTGGGTAAAGGGTTAACACATTAAAAATTATAAAATTGTTAAAGAATGTAAGAAAAAATGGTAAAAAAGTGTTAAAAAAAGATTTTTTTTAGGCCAATGCATTCTCTTATATATGCGAGCCGACCTATGGTCGACTCGCATATATAAGAGAATGCATTGGCACAGGGCATAACTGTAACTATCACAATGTGGTCAAGGAGCCGGTTCCAATGATATCCATATTTGTATGGTTCTATTGAGACAGACCGAAGATATTTTAGGCTGTTGAAGCTTTATTTGGCCGGTTTTGGCCGTTTTGTTGGGTAAAGGGTTAACCGCCAGTGGATTCTCATATATATGCAAGGCTTGGACTCTATGGAAGACTCGAATATATGAGAATACACTGGCACAGGATCTTTAATGCTGCACCAGCCAAGCTCCCATCATGAAAGGGTTAAACATGAGGATATTGTATATATTATGTGTGAATCTCCCTATGGGAGACTCACATATTTAAGAGAATGCACTGGCACATGATCCTTAATGCTGCACCAACGCAGCTCCCATCATACAATGGTTAATGTTTAATCCATAGAACCATAGAGCAACCTTGGCTTAACCCTTTACCCAACAAACCGGCCAGAACCGGCCAAATAAAGCTTCAACAGCCTAAAATATCTTCTGTATGTCTCAATAGAACCATACAAATATGGATATCATTGGAACCGGCTCCTTGACCACATTGTGATAGTTACAGTTATGCCCTGTGCCAATGCATTCTCTTATATATGCGAGTCGACCATAGGTCGCCTCGCATATATAAGAGAATGCATTGGCCTAAAAAAAATCTTTTTTTAACACTTTTTACCATTTTTTCTTACATTCTTTAACAATTTTATAATTTTTAATGTGTTAAGCCAATGCATTCTCTTATATATGCGAGGCGACCTATGGTCGACTTGCATATATAAGAGAATGCATTGGCACAGGGCCCTTCTGTTGGGTAAAGGGTTAATCCATAGAGCCATAGAGCAACCTTGGCTTAACATTAATTAAAAAGGTAAACATTTCATCTCAAGCTTTACATCGATAATATCCCAAAGTCATGTTTAAATAAAAACCCAATAATTTACTATAGACCCGTTCAACCTATTTCTGGGTGATTTTTGTTGATTAAGCAGAAAACATGATCCCCAGGCCGACGCTGCCAATACCACGTGATTGGATCAGACGTATTTTTCCCATTAGGTGTGTTTTTATGATCATACGTAACTGCCTGGAGCTACGAGGCTTGTGAAAACATATAAATATTGTAACTCTTGATGGCAAGTATTATTTACTGCGTGATTTCCAGTCGACTTTATAAATTGAGATGTCGATTACTGCGTGATTTCCAGTCGACTTTATAAATTGAGATGTTGATTTACTGAAAAGCGAACTGATATACGTACTTTCATATTGATTATTTCTCGGTAAAAATGGATATTTCCCACTGTCGCTGTACGGCAGATAATAAACTGTGCATTTTATTTGTCTTTACCGGATTACGTGCTTAACGATTTTATTTGTCTTTTACCGGATAACGTGCTTAACGAGAGTAGTTTGTCTTTATATATTGCTAATTCGAGGGAATTTCAATCGAGAGTATGTGATATATAGAGGATCTCACATGAGTTTCTATTTTATACGGAATTTATCAACCGAGTTCACTAAATTCGATTTGAGCCGAGGTTTACCGAGGCTCAAATAGAATTTAGAGGACGAGGTTGATAAATTATGTATAAAATAGGACGAGTGTGAGATACCTTTTATCACATGATCAAATAAACCCGAAGCAACGCGAAATATTCATCGAAAACAACAATCATAAACTACAGCGATCGCAAGTTATTTGAAGAACGCCGTGACGTCATCGCACGCGCTGATATTAAACGTGTCTATTACCGATAATTATAAAACTGCTTTTATGGCCAAATTATGTGATAAATCAACATAATAAAACTGATTATAATTTTTGCATTACACAAATGATTATCTAAAGTCACAGTTTAGCTGAAGGGGGCCATTGTTGCCACATATTGGTTTGTTGGGTACTCAGCGATGCGAATAGGTGTTTTGGGTACCTAGCTTGACCCTTGCGGATTTATGTTACACATGTTATGTAACATAGGGAGCCTAGCATATATATATAAGAGAATGCATTCGCCTAACGATATTTACTTTGGCCATGTAAGCCAATTTATTCTCTTATGTATGCAAGGCTCCCTATGTGAGAGACTCGCATATATAAGAGAATGCACGGTACAGGATCTTTAATGATGTACCAGCGCAGTTCCCATCATGAAAGGGTTAATTCACATACCTTTTTCATTTCTCATACTGTATCGCGCCAATCGTGGACTCAAAGAAAACATCCTGGCACCCCATCCAACTATCTCGGAAAACCATTGTGAATTTCGCATATTAACCCTTTGAGTGCCAGGTCCGATTTTTGTATCAACCCATATACCCTGTGCCAATGCATTCTCTTATATATGCGAGTCGACCATAGGTCGCCTCGCATATATAAGAGAATGCATTGGCCTAACAATTTTTCATCATTTGTTATTATTTTGTACAATTTTTTACAATTTTAAATGTTTTTAAATTTTTTTAATTTATTTTTAAAAAATTTAGGACCGATTTTACAGACTGTAAATTAGGACCGATGAGATCGGCCCCTGGCACTGAAAAGGTTAATACACATCAATATTAACCGGCATTATTCCATGCAAATAAGTATTAACCAACATGAGAGCCCATTTATTAAACCATAATCCTGAGCAAAGACACCATTTATAATCAGAAAATATACTTTAACCTTTTCATAACGGGAGCTGAGTTGGTGCAGCATTAAATTAGATTCTCCTAATTCACCCTCTAGGCTGGTCCCTGTTGATTCACATACCTTTTTCATTTCTTGCACTGTGTCGTGCCAATCGTGGACTCAAAGAAAACATCCTGGCGCCCCATCCCACTATCTCGGAAAACCATTGTGAATTTCGCATATTTCTGCACATCAATATTAACCGACAATATTCCATGCAGATGGCATATTAAGTCTGTCCATTAGTCCGGACCCACTGTTTATATTGTGTCAGACCAGTGGGGGAATCTTCTGTGCATTACGAATGTTCAATAATCGTGATTAACTTGGTACTTTATATTTTATGGCCAGTCAGTGTTGTCTCTGCTTTAGAATGCTATATGTAATTAATAATTAATCAAAGTTCGACTTATTTATCGAATGCGTGTTTGCAGTGTAGAGAAGCTGTTTATCTTGAATGATTCTCAGCAACGATCACATATTAATTATAGATTTAACAATCTTACCTGTGATTAATTCTAGTGAAACGGCATTAATAATCACCCATCTTCAGATTCAAGTAATTTTTTAACTCAGATTTTGCTTTCTGAATGCGATATCATCGATCAACATTTAACAGGTATTTGAAGGTCTATTAAAATCGAGCATTATACTGTTCAAGTTAATGGCCTGTACAGACATCGGACTGACCAAAGAAGCCAAAATTTCCAGATAAACAAAGATGAATAACTCTAGAATGGAAAACCCATACAAAACGTAAATGATTGAAAACTCTATTGAAGTAGTGAACATCCAAAATTTCATTGAGATCCGAGAACTACTGTTCAAGTTATAACCTGAACAGTCATCGGATGGACCAAAAAGCCAACATTTCCAGATAAACAAAGATGAATAAATCTAGAATGGTAAATCCGAACTCTAATGAATGTCCTCATAGTAGTGATCAACATCCACTCCAAATTTCATTTGAGATCTGAGCACCACTGTTCAAGTTATAACCATGAACATGCATCGGACAGACTGACGTACGCACGGACCGATGGCTAGATGTACGGACGGACGGAAGGATCTACAGATGCATGGATGGATGCACGGACAGGTGCAAAACACTATATATGCCCCCTTTTTTTTAAAGGGGTATAATCATCTAGCTATAGTCTGATGTTTCCTGATCAGGGAAGTATAGACAGATAGTCCTCATACAGTAATGCTCTAAGTAATCGACTTCTTAACCACAGCAGAATTATGGGTAACTTAAATTTTCAGGATTTAGTCGGAAATATGGCTTGTTGCCATTCATCGGAAAGCTCTCACTGAGAGCTTTCCGATGAATGGCAACAAGCCATATTTCCGACTAAATCCTGAAAAGTTACCCATAATTCTCCCCGAGAGCTTTCCGTTGAATGGCAACAAGCCATATTTCCGACTAAATCCTGAAAAGTTACCCATAATTCTCCCCGAGAGCTTTCCGTTGAATGGCAACAAGCCATATTTCCAACTAAATCCTGAAAAGTTACCCATAATTCTTCTGTGGTTAAGGAGTCGATTACTTAGGGCATTACTGTAGGTCTTGCATGGCCGGGGATGGCACTGCATCTGATTTTCCATTTAATGACCAAAATTTTTGACAATTGTATCTTCACTCTCACCACCTCACAACAACCTCTAACTTAAAAGTTTGCAAAATTGGAAACATTTTTCAAATTTTGAGAAAAAAAAAACAAGTATTTTGTAATGAAATTCTGACGTTTGGCTTCAATAAGCTTAAACTTGGACTGATTCATTGAATTTTTTTTCTTAATTTTGACTCAAGAATTGATTTTTCCATCCAAGTGGCATAGAGTCCATCCATTTGTCTGGCCCCACTCTTTATATTGTGTCATGCAGATCAGTGGGGGAATCTTCTGTGCATTACGAATGTTCAATAATCGTGATTATCTTAGTATACTTTATATTTTATGGCCCCTCAGTGTTGTCTCTGCTTTATAATGCTATATGTAATTAATAATTAATCAAAGTTCCACTGTGTAGCTGTTTATCTAGAATGAGTCTCAATGTGGACCATATGTTAACTATAGATTTACATGTGATTAATTCTAGTGATATAGCAATTCATTATAAATGCTCATCTTCAGAATAAAACTAGAGATGGGCCTGTCCCAGGTGGGACTAAGGTATACCCCCCTCCCATATTGAAAAAAAATATCGGATGACCTCATAATCACAGGTGCACAGTTCCCATGGTAGTAAATACCTGTGCCAAATTAAAAAAATAAAAATAATTTACCAAAAAATGTAGGAATAAAAGCTCGGACAAAGGTATACACCTGTATTGAATTTTTCTAAGGTGAAAAAGGGGGATAACTCCACAAAAAAAAAAGTCAAACAGACCTCATAATCGCAGGTTCACAGGTTCCCATGGTACTAAATATCAGTGCCAAGTTTAAAAAAAAATTGACTTAAAAATGTAGGAAAACACACAAGCTAGGACAAAATTGTGTTTATAGACAGACGAACGGACGGACGGACAAACAGATGGACATCAAGCCGATTCCAATATACCCCCCCCCCCCCCCCAATAATAAACTACCACCATTAGACGAAGCACAACAACAGTTGTACAGCTGTATGTATAAACTTGACATCGTTATTTAATTCATAAGCTGATGCAATCTGAATGCGGATACTTTTGTTGTAGTCTGGTCGTTGAAGCATTGGACCTAGAACAAATTGTTTACAAGCTGTTTTTGGTGTCATTTTGTCGGGCAGAACCCGGGGAACAACATATCCAAAATCCGCTGAAATCCGCTTTGGGGAAAATTTTCTAGAGCATTTTGAAAAAAAGGTCATATTTGTGTTTTTTATGTATGATTTTCCGTTTCTTATGAAATATACACACGAATTTCAATTAAATTAAAGTTATACAGATGGCAGGAATATGCAACATAAACAAATTATTATTGTTGCCATGACAGACGTATGTTATTTCGTGTACAATTTGATTGTTAAAATTCAAAATGGCGGACAAAATGGCGACCGAAATTGGTAAAATTGGACAATTTTCACTAAATTTCACCAGATCGTTTCCATTTATAAGAAATTTGGTTTAAATGGCCATTTGTGCCAACATACACCATTTTAAATCAATGTCTGATAATTGTGAGCCATATCACGAGGATTGGGAATTTGGTCCCTTCAAATTCGAAAAAGATTGTACTAAATTTCGAAGAAAAATCAAATATTATTTTAATGCCCAGACTAACCGCAAATCGAACAAACCAGTGTACTTAATACCCATAAGACGTCAGATATGAACCACTAGTGTCCATTTTAGCAGAAACTAGGCAATCACTTTCAAAAATAGGGACACTATGGCTACTGAAAGTAGTATAATTTGGAATTTTGTTAAAGTTCACTAGATTGTTTCCATTTAGACGAAAACTATGTATTGGCTAGCACAACAGTAAATTATGTCGGACCCTAATCCGATAATAATGAGCTGTATGTCGAGAATTTGTCCCTACAGTGTCCCATAATGGCGGCGAATATTGCAATCGAAAGTCAAAAATATATATTTCGTTATTGATTTTTAACTAAATCTTCTCATATCCCGTATCGAATATAATTTGATTAGTGTCCACAGCAACCAAACTAGTATAGAAATACATCAAATGAGTGTCAGGAACAACTTAACGCGTGTCCTAAACCATCCAAGGAGTGTAAAACCACTCAAACGCCTTCTTAATAATATACCACATTAATCAGTGAGTGCCCCCAGTCCATAGAAGGGGCATTCCAAATCAGCCAACGAGTGTCCCAAACCACATAATATGTAACACAGTCCACCCAAATAGTGCCAAAAACCATCCAATTAGTGCCTATGTCACCCATCGAGTGTCATAATTCATGTATGTGGTGTCCCAAACCACACAAATGGGTGTCTCAAATCATCAAGTGTGTACCACAAACCATCCAATGGGTGTCTCAAACCAACAGATGAGTGTCCCAAGCCACACGATGATTATCAAAACCAGCAGGAGTGTAAAGAACGTCCAACTAGTGTCTCAGACCACCCACTGAATGCCCCAGTCATTTAATAGGTGTCCCAAACTAGTGCACAAAACCATCCTTCAAATATATCAAACTATGTTTTGGTAAACTCATGGGATGGTTTGACAAACTCCCTTGATCGTGTGAAATACTCGATGGAGGGTTTTGTACACTATTGTAGATGTATTGATATGACAGTTGGTTGTTGGTGCGCAACACCAGTCCTGTGCAGTTGGTGGATAGGGAACTTGTTGGATGGTTTATGAAGCTAGTTTTATGGTTTGGGTCACCCGCTGGGTAATTTGTGACTTCAGTTGGATGCTTTTGGGACACCAATTGGGTGGAGTGTTCACATTGAGTGGTTTGGGACACTCGCTATAGATTTTAGATACTGGTTATGTGCATTGAGACACTGCGTGGCCGATTGGGTCACTGGTTGGGTCGTTTGGGACATTATAGTTGAATGGATTGAGACGACAGTTGTATGTTGTATGACATATGGCATGGGCTACATATTGGATGTCTATCTATCGTGTGGTTTCGAACACCAGATGGATGGTTTGGTAACCGTGGTACACCCATTGCGTGGTTTGGGGCACTGATTGAGTGGTTTGACACACTCAATTGGTGCTCATATGATGGTTATGGACACTCATTGGATATTTCTGGAACCTACTGGATGGCTTGGGACACACCTATTATGTTGTTTCGAACATAGGTTGCAACGTATGGAGCACTACTGGTGTGGTTTGGGAACATTCGTTGTTTGGTTTGGGCCCTTAATCAGGTCGATTGAGACACTCATTTAGTGGCTTGTGCCACTCATTTTGGGTGAGTTGGAATACCAAATGCATGGTTTGGGGACTATATGTTTGAGTAATGACACCAGTTGAGTATCGTTTGGGGAGCTACCTACATCAGTCTACATCAGTCTGGTGGTTTGTGAAACTCGTTTGGTGGATTGGGACACCCCGTCGATGGTTTGGAGCAATGTTTGGATTTGGGGCGTCCGTCGTATGGATTTGGATACTCACATGTTGTTTTTTTTGGATACCAGATGGGTTTTGTAACTCTGTATATGGTTTGGCGGACTCGTTGTGTGGTTTGGGACAATCATTTGATATATTATGAAACTATTGGTGGCTTTGCAAACTCGTATGGTGGCATATATGACTACATATTGGCCATACGTTTATTCGATATCGTAAGAAAAAAATACACTTCAATTGTTCACTTCCGACTGCCATTTTCGCTGTCATTTTGAAGACTGCTTAGACATCGAATTGCCCAATCCTCGGGATATGACTTACTATAACGGATTAGGATTCGCCATTTTATAGTATTAGGGTCAAATTATGCACGAAATGACAGGCATAATTATGCTATGACAACAGGAATAATGCGTGTTTTTGTTGCAGGTTTCTGTCACATTAATACATTTAGAGGACACTGTAGTGAATGGTAGTACACTCCAGGAAATTGCCGCCATATTGCCCCGTAATATTCACGGCCACATGTTAGCGGCAAGTTAGTTGGAGCAGACATCATTACGAAAAAATGGGGCCCAGTCTGGAGAAGCATTTTGGCCGACCTGGTTCCCAGACAAATATTCCAATTTTCACAATTTTCTTACATATTTTCTTCATTTGTATCTAAATTAACGACTTTCCCTTCATTAGACGCATGGATATTTTGGATATAATATTATATGGTCACATTTGGCAGTCAGGGGACTCGACTGAGCGTTTATGGTCGGCAGATTTGTTTATTAAAAAATTTACAATTTTCACCATTTTTGTTTACATATTCCAGTATTTTGACTCAAAAATTACGACTTCTGGTTCATGGAGATTTTGGATATGTTATTATATGAGTATATTCACCACTCAAAAAGACCGAAAGCAAATTTTGTTCACGGTTGGGCGTTTCCTTCCTTCCGTCTGACAGGACTAATAAGGAACTGCAAACTTGACACAAAAAAGACACAAATAGAACCCTATTTCAAAGACATGTGGAAAATTTCCCCCAAAGCGAATTTTGGATATATTGTTCCCCATATTCTGCCCAACAAAATAACACCAACAGCTTGTTACCAATTTAATATAGGTTCACCTTAAAATCTGAGTCTTTACCATTTTTGTTTACATATTCCTGACTTTTCACCCAAAAATGACGATTTTCCCACTCTGGTATTCACGATGATTTTGGTTATGTTATCATATGGATATAGTCACATTCAAACACACCAAACGACATTGCATAGTAATTTGTTCACGGTTAGGTTTTTCTTTCCATCAGATTGACTAGACTAATAAGGAACAGCAAAATTTACACAAAAAGCAGCAAAAAGCCATAAATAGGACCCCATTTCAACGAGCTGTAGAAATTTGTTCCCAACGCGTATTTTAGCGGATTTTGGATATATTGTTCCCCAGATTCTGCCCGATAAAATAACATCAACATCATCTTGTTTCCAATTGAATATAGGTACACCATAAAATCTGAGTCTCAACCATAAAATTACAATTTTCACCATTTTTGTTTACATATTCCTGTCTATTCACCCAAAAATGACGATTTTCCCACCCTGGGATTTACGGGGATTTTGGTTATGTTATCATATGGATATAGTCACATTCAACACACCAAAAGACATTGCATAGTAATTTGTTCACGGTTGGGTATTTCTTTCCATCAGATTGACTAGACTAATAAGGAACAGCAAAATTTACACAAAAACCCGTAAATAGGACCCCATTTCAACGAGCGTAGAAAAATTTCCCCAAAGCGTATTTTAGCGGATTTTGGGTATATTGTTACCCAGATTCTGCCCGATAAAATAACACCAACAACATCTTGTTACCAATTTAATATAAGTTCACCTTAAAATCTGAGTCTCAACCAGAAAATTACAATTTTCACCATGTTTGTTTACATATTCCTGTCTTTTCACCCAAAAATGACGATTTTCCCACCCTGGGATTCACGGGGATTTTGGTTATGTTATCATATGGATATAGTCACATTCAACACACCAAAAGACACTGCATAGTAATTTGTTCACGGTTGGGTTTTTCTTTTCATCAGATTGACTAGACTAATAAGGATCAGCAAAATTTACACAAAAACTCATAAATAGGACCCCATTTCAACGAGCTGTGGAAAATTTTCCCCAAAGCGGATTTTAGCGGATTTTGGATATATTCTTCCCCAGATTCTGCCCGACAAAATGACACCAAAAACAGCTTGTAAACAATTTGTTCTAGGTTCACCTCAAAATCGAGTCTCAACGACCAGACTATTGTGTTGCAGCACAAACCAGAGCACTCCTATACGATTCTATCTATGCTTTTAACATGGTCACATATCTTGATTTTAATGGAAACAGAAAAGAGACGCACATTTATATTTCATAGAAGCAATATATAAATCTCAGCCATACTGATATATCAAGTTTTATTTTATGACAATGAATCTATAAATTATATCTATAGAGCAGAAATGGTATCGTTAATTGCTGCATCAATATTTTGGAACAAATTAAAACACAATAAGGTAAGTTCAAATATTCTACAATGTTCATCTCTATTCCAAGTCTGATTATTTTGTGCGTCTGTCATTTGCAGAATGAGGCCCCCAGATGATGAATTTAGTGACACTCTCCCGCACAGTGGGCTAGCATCACCAAATTCACCCTCTGGGGACCTCATTCTGCATGGCCTCATCTGGTATGGGAGACACAGCTCAGATTGAAATTCCCAAATTGTGAATATTGTGATGTACACCCATTGGGAACCTCGATTATGCAATGTGTCTTCTGCCAATTTGGGGATATAGAAACTAAACTAAAAAAGAAATAGAATCTATGTGAAGAAGTTTTTATAGAAATTTGATAATAAAGAAACTTTCCAGAGAAGATGAAGACTAAGCAGGATGAGGTCCCCAGAGGGTGAATTTAGTGATGCTAGCCCGCTATTTGGGGTAGCGTCACTAAATTCACCCTCTGGGGACCTCATTCTACAAATGACAGGCACTCTATAATCAGGCCTGGATTATTCTATTAAAATTTTATTCCAGTTTATTCATGGAGCCTGATATATACCATTCTAGAATATTCTTGAACATTTTTCTTGGAATATTCAAGAATATTGTTCCAGAATATTCTAGAATAATTCCTTATCAGAATAGCTGAGGGTAATAATATACCCAGGAATCCAGGATAAATATTAATAGAAGAAATCCCAATGGCATCTTCTAGGCTATTGATGTACATGTATCTATATTATCTCTTCAATTGAATATACATGCTGCATCGCGTAACTAATGGACGTACCGTTCCATGAAGGGATTTTGTACTGAGGTGTTTAGATCCTTTCAACATACATGATGCATGAAAAGAGTTCACTCAAGCTAACGTGATGAACATAAAGTGTGCCCGTACTAAGGTATACCCAGGATATATACTAAGTGTGCCCGTACTGATCGACCGAACACATTTTATTTTATGACATTGAATCTATGAATTATCCAAGGAACTGAAAGTGTTCAGGATGATAAACTAATGAGCGTCTAGGATAAATATTATATGCACTGGCTGAAACAGGATACCACAGTGAGCGTTTATTCAGCGTCGGTGGGACCGGTGAGGTTTATTCAACGGCGGCCCCTTTGTATGCTTAAAATCATCCACATTTTGATTGTTTAAACATTTTCATTTAAATAAAAAATAAAAATTTAACTTTTGAATTTGTTTATTAAATTTTTTTTTTTTTTAAATCAGAATTTTGAAGAACAAACGCCGTTGTAACATCTGCCGGTGGGTACCCTGAGTCACCACACCAAATTTTATTGATATCGGTCAAGGGTCTGGAAGAAAAATATTAGATCCTATACTCTTTTATATATATAAATAACAGAAATCCCCCTTGCCCACTATAGTGACAATTTGGACTGTTCATTGTGTCTCTATTATTTGGCTAATCCGATATCCATACAGCAATAAATTTTAACACAGATCGAATATTGGTTGCATTATGGAAGCCCTAATCTACCACAAAGCTGATGGGATGAATATTAACCCTTCAATGACTGGAGCTTCCCTAAATTTTGAGAAAACCCTGTGCCAATGCATTCTCTCCCATAGGGTCCTCAGCCTCGCATGTATAAGAGAATACTTTGGCCTAACAATATTTACCATGACCTTGTAAGCCAGTGCATTCTCTTATATATACGAGGGTCCCAATGGGAGACTTACATATATTAGTAAATGCACTGGCACAGGATCTTTAATGCTGCACCAGCGCAGCTCGCTGGCTTTCACTAATTCAGATCATGTACTTAATAAACATTTTATAAAGCGCTCACTGAAGGTAAAAGCATTAAGTTTGCCCATACCAAGTATAACGAGGATAAATATTAAGCATACAACAGAAATCCTCCCATGTCACCATGCATCTATGTCGGTTCTTATAATTCTATTATTTGGCTAATCTGATATGTATACAGAAATCAATTTGTAAATACAGATCAAATATTGGTTGCACCTAAACATTAGGAACCAAGCCTTGAAATAGTGTGTCTGTCATTTGCAGAATGAGGTCCCCAGAGGGTGAATTTAGTGATGCTACCCCGCATAGCGGGCTAGCATCACCAAATTCACCCTCTGTGGGACCTCATTCTGCTTACACCTCAGCAGAATGAGGTTCCCAGAGGGTGAATTTGGTGATGCTAGCCCGCTATGGGGTAGCATCACTAAATTCACCCTCTGGGAACCTCATTCTGCAAATGACAGACACACTATTTCAAGGCTTGTTGAGAACCATGAAGGAATTTAGTAAAGTGTTATAGCACTGAAGTAAACATTTTATAAAAAGCTTTTTGGACCGGACGGGTTGAATATTAAGTCTGCCTACAGCCCTACACTTTTGGGACCTGAAGGGTTGATTATTAAGTCTGCCAACTGACCTATGCTAAGTACATGTATACTTGACACACTTTATATGGCTCTGTTGTTTATTATAAACATAAGAAGGGAACAATTTGTTCCACATGGTGACATTTTCAATGTTATAACCGGGGGCCATATAGTACATTGTATCTATAGTGTTCACAAAACTACACACATATGGTTTGAATGTATTTCTTGGGGAGATTTTTGTACTTTTCCAAACAATAGTAACACTAAGGTAGCAATACACAATTACCAGCAATTTTGGCCAACTGTACTTCAAATCTATGCTGAGCCATTATCAAGCATTTTTTATTTTCGACACTGAGAGCTTTCCGATGAATGGCAACAAGCCATATAATCGACCAAATTACCCATAATTCTGCTGTGGTTAAGGAGTCGATTATTTAGGGCATTACTGTATTTGGTTAGCAAAACGAGTCACAGTTTATGCATGAGATCAAGACCTAAGATTGAAAAATAACAAGTTTTGAACTGATGGAATATAATCTCTACTAGCGTATAGCCAGAGTAAAGATTAATGACATGATCTAAGCAAATGCATGTAATCAAGACCTAAGATTGAAAAAGAACTTTCATCCGATAGAGGAATCAGTGTGGAACAATAATAATTCCAACTCCATCAAGAATTCAAGCACAGAGCAATTAAAGAAGACATAGAAGACTGAAGAGATCAACTGTCATTATCTAATACTCAAATTCTCTTAGGAGAAAAGCTTACAGAATCATGAAGAATTGAAATTCCTGGATCAGCGTGCCATAAAAACACAATAAAAAACTCATAAGGTAACCAACAGGGTTCGCGCTGCCACTTGCCAAATTTGCCAATGGCAAAAATAATTCACATTTGGCAAAAAATATTTTCATTTGGCAAAAGTTTTGGCAAGTCACTTTCTAATTCCTCAAGAAATTTGAAAAATATTGGTCAATCAATACCATTCATTTCAGGAAACTCTCATAATATAAAACAATATTAGTGTTGTTTTATAAGGTATGGGAAACTTTAGTTTAGTGCGGCGGTGGTGTTTGCATAGCTAATCCTCTTGTAATGTGCCCGTCTGATGAAGCAACCCTTCTACAATTTTATTGTTTGGTGATTGTTTTATTTTTGTATGATAAACCACAAAATAAGACTCAATGTCACAGAAAATTATACTATCAGGGATAGCATTTGGCAAATTCTAAAAGAATTTGGCAAAAAAAAAAATTATTTGGCAAAAGTATATTTTGATCCAGCGCGGACCCTGGTAACCACATTCACAGACAAGCCTCAAAATTCCAAGAAATTTTAATCAAAACTTACATTTAACCCTTTGAGTGCCAGGTCCGATTTTTGTATCAACCCATATACCCTGTGCCAATGCATTCTCTTATATATGCGAGTCGACCATAGGTCGCCTCGCATATATAAGAGAATGCATTGGCTTAACAATTTTTTTTTTTTTTTTTTTTTTTTTTGGACAATTTTTTACAATTTTAAAATATTTTATTATATTCTTTAACAGACTTATTGTGTAGGTTTAGGGCCGATAATATCGGCCCCTGGAACTCAAAGGGTTAAACTTAAGATTTAATTTCATACAAAACCTTTCTGGTATTATTTTATAGGCACAAATTTTCACAAAAGACAATCAAGTCCTTGCGAACATTTGATGAGAGACAAATGTGTATCTTTGTAATTATAATACAATGCATATGACTCAGAGACATAAAAACATTGATAATCATTTATGCGTCACACATGGGAATACGACTAGTGAAGAGCGTCCCATGAGAGCGGTCATATAGAAACTTTCCAAGGTACATCATCTGTCCATAAAATCAGTCTATTATTAGTTTAGCTTGCAATTTCCCAGAGTAATGAGAGATGGGTCTCCACGGAGAATAGGTTTAACACTTTCAATGCCAAGTCCGATTTTTGTATCAACCCATATTTCCTTGATCATTTTACAAATTTATTGATTATAATAATGTGATAAGAGCTCTTTCCATCAATGTATCACATTATTATATTCAATAAATTTGAAAAATGATCAAGGAAATATGGGTTGATACAAAAATCGGACTTGGCACTGAAAGGGTTAAACAAGCTAGCCTGGCCGGAACACAGAATATATATCTTCCAATTTTAAATTTTGTTGGGGGAGATGAGAAATTGTCAAAACTCAGCGGAAAAAGATATGAAGAACATTTTATAGTGTGTCGATGCAAAAGAAAAGAAAGTTCCCTGCCTCAATATTCCAGCAAGATTTAATTCATATTCACACAGCAGAATAAATTAAGATTAAATCCCTCAATAAATCTTTTGCCATTCTTCATGAGCACAACTTTCATAAAACACAATCAAATCCTTGACAAATGTATCTTTTGAGTTATATAATGCATCTGACTCCGAGGTGTAAAAACATTGATAATAATTTACAGTACTGCCCTAAACAATCGACTCCTTAACCACAACAGAATTATGGGTAACTTTTCAGGATTTAGTGGAAATATGGCTTGTTGCCATTCATCGGAAAGCTCAATGGCAACAAGCCATATTTCCGACTAAATCCTGAAAAGTTACCCATAATTCTACTGTGATTAAGCAGTTGATTATTTAGGGCATTACTGTATGTGTCACATCTGGGGATACCACTGTTATTAGTTTAGCTTGCAATTTCCCAGGCTGTTGAGAGATTGTCAGCATGGAAAATAGGTTTAAACAAGCTAGCCTGGAACACAGAATATATCTTCAATTTTCTATTATTTTGGGGGTGACGAGAAATTACCAGAAACTCAGACAATATAAAGGTGAATGACATTCTAATAGTAGGTGGACATTCTAATAGTAGGTGGACATTCTAATAGTAGGTGGACAATAAAGGAAGTTTTCTGGAGTATTGTAGTGATGGAATAGGTTACAAAGCTATCCTTAACCCTTTCAGTGCCAGGTGCCGATCTCATTGGCCCTAATTTACGGTCTGTAAAATCGGCCCTAAAAAAAATAAAAAACTATCACCAAGTATTCATAGTAATAATTTTGATGCCCATGAAAAACGTAAGATTCCCTGGTACTAAACCTACAAAATAAGTCTGTTAAAGAATATAAGAAAAAATTTATTAAAATTGTAAAAAATTGTAAACAATAATATAAACAAATGATGAAAAATTGTTAGGCCAATGCATTCTCTTATATATGCGAGGCGACCTATGGTCGACTCGCATATATAAGAGATGCATTGGCACAGGGTATATGGGTTGATACAAAAATCGGAACTGGCACTGAAAGGGTTAAACCATGAATGTACTGGTACCTTTAATTTTTAATTATGTGTGTGTGATGATAAATTATCATTAATTGCTTCCTGGAGTGTCAGTGATGAGAAATGATGGAAAATAGGTTTAAAGGCAAACTCCATGCAGTGCCCTCTGTGTTATCACTGCGTCGACTGTGATATATCACTGCCACAAGGATGGTACTTTGCGGACGGATACATCTATTTTTACATATTGTCGGAACTATACTTAGTCACCTATTATCTTATTTTGACCACCGAAAGTTTGCAATAATGGTATTTCTTTCGGTATTGATAAGAACAATATGAACTGAGCCAGACATAGACAATTTTAATCCTAAAACATAAGAACTAAGAACACGTAAGAAATCCTTACCAAATGTCCTTGTGGCAGTGGTATCTCAGTGTAGCGATGGGAGATAACTCTGCCTGGAGTTTGGTTTAAAGGTTTAAAAACTAAACAGAAACCTTGGATATATACCTTTAGTTTTCAATTGGGGGTGGTGGGTAATAAGAAATTATCGAAACCTGACAAAACAGCAGAATAGATGAGTGCCATCTAATAATGGCTGCAGAAAAAAATCCCAATCTCCTAAACTATTTAGCATAGGAGAATTACTAACAGAGCTGAATTTGGCAGGAAAAACAGAATCTATGCAATCAGGAAATATTACCACATAACTGATACTAAGAAAACAACCTGGAAACCTGTGGAAACAAGAACTATATTTCCAATTCCACACCAGAGTAATAGAAATTATGAAGATAATACACTTAAAACTATCAAATTCCATGAACATTTTTAAAGAAACTATGAATAATTATAATTTGAGGATCAGTGATAATGCCATATTTAAAAGAACAAAACAAAATAACAAGAATTTTTTTCCAGAGTTTTTTTTTAAGATTAAATTCTAATATGAAGTTTCTGTTATTTTACAAGCACAAAATTTTGCATGAACCACAATAATCCTTAAATGACAGAATACAAAATGTGTTATCTTCAGAATTAAAAAATCTAACCGTCTCGGAGAAGTAAAAATACCGATAATGATGACACTGCTTCACACGTTGGAAATACAAAATTTGAAGAACTTCCCAGGAGACTCGTCCTATAGAAAAGTTCCGAAGTGCATCCTACGACAAAATAATTACAGCCTCCCAGAGTGCTAGTGATGGGACATTATGAATAATAGCTAGCATTGAACCATGAATATGTCTTTAATATCTAATTTTGGGTTGGGGGTGTGGGGTGGGGGGGTGATGAGAAATTACAAGAATCTGATATTAAGTATGACAATATGGTGCTGCAGAAACAAATATCTTCGAATCACCTACAATAGCATCAATATTTATCTTAAGAAGACTTTAATAGAAAACATGAATTTGGCAGGAAAAAAGCTAGAGACTGTTTAATAAGAGTTATAATACCTCATACCTGATGCTAAGATAAAAACAAATAACGTGGAAACAATAATTACACCAGTTCCATACCAGCATAATAAAAACTATGAACATACATCAGTCTAATAACTATATTAACTTCCATGATATATGATTCCAATCTTTTGGAAGAAACTCTGAATAATTCTAATTCGAGGATCAGAGATAACTTCACAAAGAACACAACGAAATGCCAAAAATCTAAGAATTTTTTCTATGAACTACATGCACAATTAATCAGGCTCGAATATTCCAGGAAATTTTAATCCAAATTCACAGCAGGTTAAGATTAAATTCCAATATGAAGTTTCCTTTTTTTATAAGCACAAATATTTCCACAAACCACAATAATCTTTGACAGAAAAAAAAAGGCGTTTCTTCAGAATTAAAAAAATCCAACCGTCTCGGAGAAGTAAAAATACCGATAATGATCACTGCTTCACAAGTTGGAAATACGAAAGTTGAAGAGCTTCCCAGGAGACTCGTCCTATAGATATGTTCCGACGTGCATCCTACGACTAAACAATTACAGCTTCACAGAGTGCTAGTGATGGGACATGATGAATAATAGCTAGCATTGTACCATGAATATAGCTTTAATATCCAATTTTGGGTTTGGGGGGGGGGGGGGGTGGGGGTGATGAGAAATTTAAAGAATCTGAGATTAAGTATGACAATATGGTGCTGCAGAAACAAATATATTCGAATCACCAACAATAGCATCAATAGTTATCTTAAGAAGACTTTAAGAGAAAACACGAATTTGGCAGGAAAAAAAGCTAGAGACTATTTTATGAGAGTTATAATACCTCATACCTGATCTTCAGATAAAACAAATAACGTGGAAACAATAATTACGCCAGTTCCATTCCAGGATAATATAAACTATGGACATAACATTCTAATAACTATTAACTTCCATCATCTATGATTCCAATTCTCTAATTTGAAAATTTTGGAAGAAACTCTGAATAATTCTAATTCGAGGATCAGAGATAACTCCACAAAGAACACAATGAAATGCCAAAAATCCAAGAATTATTTTCCAGAGAATATTTTTCTATGAACTACATACACAATCAGACTGCAATATTCCAGGAAATTTAATCCAAATTCACAGCAGCTTAAGATTAAATTCCAATATGAAGTTTCCTTTTTTTATAAGCACAAATATTTCCACAAACCACAATAATCTTTGACAGAAAAAAAAATGCGTTATCTTCAGAATTTAAAAAATCCAACCGTCTCTGTGAAGTAAAAATACCGATAATGATCACTGCTTCACGAGTTGCAAATACAAAAGTTGAAGAGCTTCCCAGGAGACTTGTCCTATAGAAATGTTCCGACGTGCATCCTACGACTAAACAATCATCGCGTTATTAGTTTAGGTTGCAGCATCCCGTGGTGTTAGAGATGGGACACGACGGAATCTTCCGATAAATGAATTGTCGAGTGATCAGTTGTAGCAACATCAATATTTTCCAACATGAATGTTTTCCATTCAATAAGAGACCTAATCAAGTCGTGAAGGTGTCTGATGTGTTCCGCTGTAGAAGGCGAGAGTATCGTACAATAAACATAGATACAACAATGGGACTCCCCAGCCGTATTCATATGTGTATACAAGATAGAAGGGCCACTGTTAAAATATACTTGTCTCCCGTGCCCCTACCAAAAATTAAAGCATGAGTAGGTTAGTTTAACGCTTTCAGTGCCATGTCCGATTTTTGTATCAACCCATATTTCCTTGATCATTTTTCAAATTTATTGATTATAATAATGTGATACATTGCTCTTAGAGCTCTTTCCATCAATGTATCACATTATTATAATCAATAAATTTGAAAAATGATCAAGGAAATATGGGTTGATACAAAAATCGGACTTGGCACTGAAAGGGTTAAACAGTATTTATTCCATGAATAATACAACATAAATCACAACATATCAGAATATAACGTCATGGACCGGATTCGACATTAAGCGTGTGGGCTTATGTGAGTCATTTCCGGGAATCGGGTTTGTATCCATCCCACCCAGCGAGAGAGTGACTGTCTGATTTATATAATATTTATATGATATACTATCCTTAATCCAGATACGACTGTCATTTCATGTAGCCAATTACATGTATTACTCTCGCAAGGTGGGGTACGTCTATGTACGTCAAGTAATGGCATTGTGTAATTGTGTATAGGACGTAAGGAACAATTGTGTTGGCAATAGGAGTCAATACAGATAATGATGGTGTATCTCTTCCCTATGTTTTCTGTATTGATTCAGAGATGTAGTATAATACTTCGAGTCGCAAATGAGTCCAACATATTTCTTTTCACTTCCTTCCACTTCTTTTCATTAATGTGTTATCAATACGGTATATATATTAAATACATATATACAGTAATGCTCTAATTAATCGACTCCCTAACCACAGCAGAATTATGGGTAACCCCAAGAGCTTTCCGATGAATGGCAACAAGCCATATTTCCGACAAAATCCTGAAAAGTTACCCATAATTCTGCTGTGGTTAGGGAGTCGATTACTTAGGGCATTACTGTAAATGAGACATAAGAGGGTCTTTTGGTTATATCTTTAAAGGAAATAATAATAACGCATCAAGTTCGAAATGCTGCTGACAATTGATGTGAAGAGATAGATCATCAGTAATGGTAATACGGTATAAGTCTTAGTAAAGAATAGGAAAGAAATGAGCTTAGACTAGTAATATGGGTTATGCTAGATAGGGTTCAGGGGTTAGTAAGTAGGTTACTAAGGGAGGTAAAAATAAATAAAAAAGAAAGGAAAATTTATACAGGTTTATTCTAATCTTCTTCGTGAATTTGGATTAAAATTTCATGGAATTTTGGAAACTGGTTCAGTATGTGGTTCATAACAAAATTTTCGGAAAGAAAATTCTTTGATTTTTGCATTATTTCATTGAAACTCCCCAGTGATATTCATGCGATTACAAGATAAATGGGCCACTGTTAAAATACCTTCGTCTCCCATGCCCCTATCAAAACTTAAAGCATGAGTATGTTACTGAGGTAGATAAAAATCATTTATACAGATTATATATATATATATCTCAGAGGCAAGTAAGATGTGGATACGTATAGTCAGGGGAAACAGTATATATTTATTACGGCCTAGAAATAAGTATACTTATCACAATAGGAGTCAGTACAGTATTCATATGTGGCCAAGCATGTCTGAATATACAGCCCATGTGTGTGTCGTAACCATGTCTGAATATACAGCCCATGTGTGTGTGCTATTTGACATATACATGCCATCTTTACATCAAACAATGGGTATATAACTGCACCAAATATAAGACTGGAGAAATCCAAGCCTAGAAATAGTGTGTCTGTCATTTGAAGAATGGGGTCCCCAGAGGGTGAATTTAGCGACGCTATCCCACACGTTGGGCTAGCATCACCAAATTCACCCTCTGATTACTCATTCTGCTTAGGCCTCAACTGCTATAGGAGAATAAGGATGAGATTGAAGTCCTCCAGTTGAAGTTGGTGATGTTCATCCATTAGTCACCTCGATTATGCAATTTATCTTCGGCAAATTAGTGGATATAGAAAGTCAACAGAACAGAAAAAGTAACTAAAACAATGTAAATTTGAGACTATAGATACTTCCCAGAAGATGGGAATAGCAGAATGAGGTCCCCAGAGGGTGAATTTAGTGATTCTATGTGCTTTGTGGGATAGCATCACTGAATTTACCCTCTTGGGACCTCATTCGGCAAATGTCAGACACACTATTTCTAGACTTGGAGACATCTTATAGCTGTATAAGTCTTTATTTTGTTTATGACATGAGA
Source organism: Siphonodentalium dalli (assembly GCA_032622095.1). NCBI lineage: Eukaryota > Metazoa > Mollusca > Scaphopoda > Gadilida > Siphonodentaliidae > Siphonodentalium > Siphonodentalium dalli. The sequence continues at coordinate 221,039,544 of CP136066.1, forward strand.
TGCTAGATGGGTGTATTGTTATTCTAACTTTTCGGCTCATGTCAGACGATGAGTGTGAAATTAGCGTGTTTCCATGTAACTATTTCTGAATGCATTCTCTGTTCACCCTTTACCCAACAAAACGGCCAAAACCGGCCAAATAAAGCTTCAACAGCCTAAAATATCTTCGGTCTGTCTCAATAACACCATACAAATATGGATATCATTGGAACCGGCTCCTTGACCACATTGTGATAGTTACAGTTATGCCCTGTGCCAATGCATTCTCTTATATATGCGAGTCGACCATAGGTCGCCTCGCATATATAAGAGAATGCATTGGCCTAAGAAAAATATTTTTTTAACACTTTTTACCATTTTTTCTTACAACAATTTTATAATTTTTTCTTACATTTTTATCATTTTTAATATGTTAGGCCAATGCATTCTCTTATATATGCGAGGCGACCTATGGTCGACTCGCATATATAAGAGAATGCATTGGCACAGGGCCGTTGTTGGGTAAAGGGTTAACTCTTTCTGAATGCATTCTCCGTTTAGTTTGAAAAGTAGCTACTCTTCATTTGTTCTGATCAAGTCTGAAAATAGTGTGTCTGTCATTTGCAGAATGAGGTCCAGCACAGTGGGCTAGCATCACCTAATCTGCAGAAGATAAATTGCATAATCGAGGTGACTAATGGGCGAACTTCACCAACTTCAAATGGGGAATTTAATCTGATCCCAGGTCTCCCATAGCAGTTGAGGACTAAGCAGCATGAGGTTCCATGAGAGTGAATTTGGTGATGCTAGCCCACTGTGCCGCGAGATAGCGTCAATAAATTAACCCTCTGGGGGCCTCATTCTGAAAATGTCAGATGCACTATTGCCAAGCATGGGCTCATATGTCAGATGATGAGCATGAAATTAGCGTGTTGCCATTTAATTATTTCTGAATGCATTCTCTGTCAGTAGTGCAGCTATTCTTCATTCGATCTGATTTTCAGATTATATAGGCAGCCAACAGTCAGAGAAACACCCTGATGGATTCGGTGTAATTAGGAATAACTCACAATTGATCCAGAGACAAGCCTGGAAGTTTAAAATGCAACTAAAAACAATGTTAATTTGAGACTATAGATACTTCCCTGAAGATGAGGCCTAAGCAGAATGAGGTCCCCAGAGAGCGAATTAAGTGATGCTAGCCCACCATACGGGATCCTATAGATTCTATCTGCATCACAAATTACCATATACAGTATATATAATTCCCTAAATAATCAACTCCTTAACCACCGCAGAATTATGGGTAATTTTTCAGGATTTAGTTGGAAATATGACTTGTTGCTATTCATCGGAAAGCTCTCACGGAGCCACAGAATCACTTCTCCCCATTTGCTTATTAAGGGAGAAGTCGTCATGGTTGAAGTTCAGTTTACACCCCAACATCACCCTTCTATGATCCAATAATTATTATGCAATACAAAAATGCCCAATTATAAAACAATTAGTAATTACACCATTATAATCAGGAAATACACTTTAAATATGCTGTTGGGGGAAAAAATAGGGAGAATTAAGTGGCAGTGTTTAGGGAGAATACTTCGGGCTGGTACCTGGTTTTATCTGTGTTTGTTTACACTCATAGAATTGTCATGAAGTCGCGAGATCAAATGATTTTGTATTCTTTTGTGTTAAAATATACATTGTTGAAAAATATGTTAAAAATGCATATAATGTTAAAAATGCATACATGTACATGTATTCTGAATTAACAATCCCAAATTATTATTTCTTTGGCTTCGGGGTTAAAAAATATTTGATAAGAGTGGAGGAACCCATCCATCAAAGCTCAGAGTGATCAGATATCGATTTTTGAAATCTGTTATTTCGATATATGTACTTATTTGTGGCCTGGAAAAAAATTGTCAAGGCGACGGACTCTGACAAAATTGCGGATGAAGATGGATATCTCTATAATAAATGTAATACAGCCCAATTTTGTGATAATCAAATGATAATATGGCCATATATCATTGAATAACACGTTGATAAATAGCATGTTTTGTGAAATTTTAAACTATAGTTGACCTAGGTTAGCATTATTTTCTTGTAATTAATCGATTCTGATAACTAAAGTGTATTTTGAAGAAATGTTGTTGTTGTAACTTGATGATATAGGGACCTTCTGATCAGATTGAGTACGTTTAACTGAACAATTCCTAAGGAACTACTCTTCAATGAGTGATAACTAAAGCGTATTTTGAAAAGATGTTGTTGTTGTTGTATTTTGATATGGGGGGTCGTCTCATCGGATTGAGTACCTTTAACTGAACATTTCTTAAGGAACTACTCGTCAATGAGTATTTAGTACAAGAAAGGTTAAAAGTAAATTACCGCTTATCTAAAATCACTAAATGGTGGTAATAAAATGTCACAATTGTGAAAGTAACCCGGTTATTCCATAGAAACCAGGATATTTGTTCTGAACTCCACAAGAGAATTTTCAACAAACTCCATGCAGCGTCCTCTACGTTAGCACTGTGATATAGCACTGTCACAAGGATGGTAATTTGCGGACGATACATCTATTTTTACGTGTCGTTGGAACTATATTTAGTCACCTATTATATTATTTTGACCAACAAAAGTTTGCAATAATGGTAATTCTTTCGGTACTGATAAGAATGATCTCGACTGAGCCAGACATAGACAATTTTAATCCTAAAACATAAGAACTGAAAACACGTAAGAAATCCTTACCAAATGTCCTTATGGCAGTGATATCTCAGTGTACATGGCACGAATGCATTTGGAACTGAAAATATATTAGCATGTTGACATCATATTTAACCATTTCAGTGCCAAGTCCGATTTTTGTATCAACCCATATACCCTGTGCCAATGCATTCTAATATTTTTTTTCTTATATTCTTTAACAGACTTATTTTGTAGGTTTAGTGCCAGGTAATCTTACGTTTTTCATGGGCATAAAAATTATTACTATGAATACTTGGTGATAGTTTTGAGTTATAACATGCCCCTAAGGTTTTATCCAGTTTGTTTTTAAATTCGCCATAGCATGCTTAAGCATACCCAAAAAAATTCAACCCCAAACAAAACATTTTTTTATTTTGTTTAGGGCCGATTTTACAGGCCATAAATTAGGGCCGATGAGATCGGCCCCTGGCACTGAAAGGGTTAAACCTTCACCTTACTAACTGAGCCACTGGGAGCCCCTGTCTATGAAGAGGGATTACATATTGGCATGCTGACATGTTTAAACCTGCTCAATAAATACATGAGTATGATCGAATGATGAAGGTTTGGTACTCTATTATCTGTAAATAACAGAATCAATCTCGTGTAAATTAAATTATAATTGAATATTGAACATGCATTGGTACTCTCAAAATAACGATCAAGGAAATGCCATCTAACATTATTGGCAACTTGATCAACATGTCTCGAGAAACACGAAGGCAACATGTCTCGAGAAACGCGAAGGTAATTTTATACATGATAATTATTTGCGTATTGTATAAATCGATGAACCATTGCCTTAAAATATTTGATTTGTTCACATTTATATCATGGCATTTTAAACAAAAGATGAGAAATCAAAGACTTATATTGGCTTCATAAATAAGCTAAATAAGATTAAACTGGAATCTGAAATAGTATAACAGATTCTCTTTGAGTTCGGATCGAAGATACATTACTCCAGGGTAAATAAATTGAGTTCAGCGATCTAATCTTGCATATCAGCTTTGGTGTATTGGTAACGTTATACGTGGATCTATATCGCAAATGTTGTTAAATTTTGTCTGGGCCGATATTTTGTTCTCAAGGGATATGCTGATTAAACATAAAGGAATATGAAACAAGGCCATAAATCTGATTTATCTCGTAGCATGCAGAATATTAAAAAAATAAATCCTGGGGCTTGGGAATAATTGTCAGAATATTGTCTCCAAAATTGGAAATAAGACTAAAATTTAAATTTATTTTACTTAAATCATTGAATTTTAATTGAATTTCTGCGCAAATGGATAACATTCTCAAGAAAATTAAATTTATGATCCGTCTTCATTGTAAAACATTTAAAAAAATAGAAAATAAGCTAAATAAGATTAAACTGGTTTCTGAAATAGTGTAAAGGACTCTCTTTGAGTTCGGATCGAAGATACATTACTCCAGGGTAAATAAATTGAGTTCCGCGATATAATCTTGCATATCAGCCTTGGAGTATTGGTAATATTATACGTGGATCTATATCGCAAATGTTGTTAAACTTTGTCTGGGCCCATATTTTTTCTCGGGGGATATGCTGAATTAACATAAAGGAATATGATACAGCGCCATAAAACTGATTTATCTCATAGCATGCAGAATATTGTCTACAATATATTTTTACCTAGGCCTGTTAGTAGGCCAGAGGGCATGACGCCATCGTCACAAATCTCCCAACACTCGAACCGAGTACTCTTTTAAACACATGAGTGGTGCAAAGCAGTCACAGTACGAGCGACCTTGCTCAAGGGTCACAACTTGGCGCAAATTTGAACAGCATATGATCTGCCAATTGTGCGTTGCTCAATTCAACCAAGCTTGAGTTGTGTGAAACTCACAATAGACCAATAGCAGGCTGCGAACTCATCTCAACTCATGAAAAAATATACTATGGAGACTACATTTGTAACATTAATCATGCTCAGTAGTGATGTAGTCACACACTTTAGTATACAACCCTGCTTTCCTACTATTCCAGTTAATTCAAATAAAATGGAATACTTTTATAATATTCTTCCTTATTCATGTTCGATATTCAAATTTATTTCTGGAACCAAACATGAATAAATTGGAATACACAGGAATGTTATGACTTTGCAATAGATTAGAGAACAATAACCTTGAATAATCTGGAATATTTTAATTTTCATTGAAGTATGAGACTAGAATAAGCATGATATAAACAGGAATTTAGTTACTTTACAGATTTTGCAACAAATTAAAACAGATTAACATTGAATAATCTGGATTATTCTAAAATATCCCTACAATTGTAATATTCTTGCTTATTAAAGTTTTAAAATATTCTAAAATGTTCATGTTTATTCTATTCAAATTTTATTCCAGTTTATCCATGGTGCCATATACCATTCTAGAAGATTCTTGAATATTCTAGAATATTTTCCTGGAATATTCAAGATGATTACGGTACTCCGAAGTTTGATTGTAGTTGATAGATAATATTATATCAGCATAATGTTGCTATCCCTTTGAGTGCCAGGGGCCGATCTCATCGGCCCTAAACCTATAAAATAAGTCTGTTAAAGAATATAAGAATAAATTATTAAAATTGTATAAAAAAAAAAAAAAAAAATGTTAAGCCAATGCATTCTCTTATATATGCGAGGCGACCTATGGTCGACTCGCATATATAAGAGAATGCATTGGCACAGGGTATATGGGTTGTTACAAAAATCGGACCTGACACTCAAAGGGCTATATCTATTCACAATGGTCATGCTCACTGAAACAAGCAGACTTAAATTGAAGCAATGAACACTCTACTGAGCTCCATGCCTCCATAAATCTGATATATAAAAGAGTAGGATATGTGATCATATATATCTCTCTCTCGTTCTCTATAATAGGCCTATATAAAGATGATATAATATATATATTTTAACGAAATAAGTTTAATTATTCACCAAACTAGAAATGTGTCATAGATAAAAATATCTAGTCTGATGCCAACAAAATGGGAAAGACAATTATGGGTCCCCAGGGAGCAAAAAATATCTCCCTGATAAGAAATTCCCCTATCAGAGTCGGAGTACAATGTTTACCCTTACCAAAACCGAACGCCATTATTTAGCGTTTGCTTAGCGATTACCCTTAGCGTTTTCTTAGCGTTTCCTTAGCGTTCAAATGCATAAAATAAACGCTAAGATGAATGGGGCAAACAAATGTTAAGCTTAGCGTTCAAACGCTATCTTAGCGTTTGGTTAGCGTTTGGTTAGCGTGTATATAGGGTGAAATATTTATGAGCTTAGCGTTCGAACGCTAAGCTTAGCGTTTGAACGCTTACCTCATTTGCATATTGTTGGTATGTTGGCAAATATACTGTTGCAATTCCTTAGCGTTTCCTTATTCCTTAGCATTTCCTTAGCGTTTCCTAAGCGTTTTTCTTAGCGTTTCCTTAGCGTTCAAATATAATCATTTAAACGTTAATATTAACCCTCAAGTTACTGAATGGTACAGTCTTCTGGTTATAATGACTTAAAAGGCTGCTTAGAAATGCCTCTCCGTTTGCTCACACATATTTAGAATATGCATTTTTTTAAATGTTACAGTACCTTACATTCTTTTCCTAAAGATTCACTAACTCATTCACTGATTGTTGACTCTCCCAAAATATTCCTTCCTCATGGTGGAATTATGAACTGTAGGCTACTCCAATTTCAGAATCAATAGAATTTATTCAAATATAATCAAATGATCTTAGCCTGATTTTCCTCTCATCTTCATATATATGCTATAATTACTGGGTGAAGGACAGTGTGAAATTCATCAAAACCTGGTGGTGTGCTATAAAAGATTGAGTGAAACATATATAACAGGGTTTTGAAGTTTTTTAACTCTGTCTTTCACTCGGTCACAATAACATGTGAAGGCCAGAGGAAATTCAGGCTATAACAAAACAGTAATTAATATATAACATTAGAATTAGAATCCTGATCGAGTTCTTTTCTTTACTTTAGTGATTCATTTCTGAAAACAATAAAAGAAAAAATTAAGATTTCCAAGAATCATTGATGAAATTTCCTTCAATTTAACACAATTAAGCAACTTTACTCTGCATGCTTTCTTTGTTTTATGCAAAATGGTCCCCCACAGTTGTATTTGACAAACTAATTTTCAAGGACATCCCTTGCGATCAGGCACAATCACCTGCAGGTCTTCTGATGGAGTTACTTTACACAAAATTATTTGTCTAGCTGTGCGGTCATAAACTTGGCATTAATATATACTTACACAATGTACCAAACAATGTTGCACATTCTTATGATGCATGAAAAGGTATGATATCATACATGCTGGACAGTATGACATCCATATAAGACAAGAATAACTTACCCTTCATTAGTCTTGAAATTATCATACGAAATCTTCATCCGACTTCTGTCATTTGTACACTTTGAGCATATTTTAGCATTAACGTCAGTCTCCTTCATGATGTCCCACATCTCTTTTTTGGAGACCGAAATTATGAATTCTGAAAATTGAAGAATTAATATAATGATAACTATTTAAAGGCTTCGTACATGTATCACCTGATTATTGATCAATTTCATGATTGGCTTATTTATTACAACTGTAATGCATAGCATGACACATTTCCTGATTTGCAGTTTGGAAAGGGTGCACTAGTGCTGAAAGTTTGAATGGATGTTAATTAATGGATGAAATAGTTTGTATGTGGATATCCTTCTTCCCATGCTGGTATATTATAGTAGTACCAAAGGACATTACAATCCAATAATTGGTACTGAAGCTACATTCATACAATGCAGAATATCTGTACAGGGTTACAGGCTGAGCATATATCTGTTTCCAAAGTCAAACATAGGGCATATGTTCTTCTTATTAGGTGCACTACAGCCAACTTATAGAATATATGTGTTTTATGTGTATTGTCAAACCATGAAATATTATCTGCTGAGAACATTTATAACTCATAAATTCTGCTGTTATTAAGTTAATTTTGTTGGTAATACCCAAAATTTAATATGGAGTTCATATATTCATTATATTTAAAGTAGAAATCCCATTCAACAAAGCATATAAATGACAGATAAATGTTTAGCACAATGGAAAATCTATATTGAGGGGACCTGGTAAATTAACCTATTAATTGTACTGTATTTAAAGTATGAAGCTTAATTACCCTTCTAATATTGCTATCTTTACTTTGACAGAGAGAATTGTTTTGACTCCTTGCACTGGTACATTTCAAGTAGATTTCCTTACTGTAGTCATGCAGTTTCTTCTCAAATCTTCTGTGACTGTTTCTTTGAAAAAGAAATTGTGATCTCTGAAATTGAAATAGAATAAGTCATAGTTAAAGCTATGCTGGTGTTATTCAAGCCATATTTTTATTTTAAAAATTGTAGGTAGAAATTTAATTAGCACTTCAAAGTTAATTCTCATGCATGGGCATCATGCATATATATATACACCCATAGTAAGTTTCATTTAAATATTGCAATATATCAGGGGTGGCATCAGCATTTCCCCCAATGCAGGGGCTACTTTATAATACAATTGACCCCTCCCCTGATTCCACCCCTACAATATATTAATATGTAGATTAAACCCTGGATATGTGAGTCATTTGTTTTTATTCAAATTGGTTTATCCTTATGAGATTGATATATTAAATCCCATTTATACAGGGTTGTGCATGGTTTAAAGGGAATCCAAAAATCTGTGAGAGAGTAGTTGAATTGTGGAGGGCCTTAAGCTAGCTTGTAATGGTTCGATCCCTGTAGCTAAGATTTAATATTGCCTTTGTGTGTGACTGCATGAAAGATGATCATGCCAATATTAATTGTACTGTACATTCTCTCTATATAAAATATCATATTTTGAAGTTTCATGAGGCTTATATAAGCAACATAAATTAATTTGAATTATGAATTATGAAAGTACTTACCAGAGACACAAATAATGGTTTCCTGGCCATTCAGGTGCTGTTGATTCTGTGAGACTTCATAAATTAATCCATCAAAAACACAGAAAAATGATCTCTTTTCACATTGCTTTTTAGAACAAAATCTGAGTATAAAGCTGCATAAAGATGTACATCATTCATCAGTGAGAGACAAAATGGCCAAAACATAAAGAGTCAACACTGGGCCACACATCTGTTACATAGTTTAAGAAGTATCAAATTCCAAGCTTATGGGCCAGTTCTCCCAACTTAACAACTTTAAATTGCCCCCAGGGGATTGTCATGCAGACTCAATGATTGCATAAGGCAGTGATTTAATTTTATGTATAGGCATTATCTGGTTCTTAGAATATTTTAGGGGATGCAGGGAACTAGCAAGTACAGTGAGACAAATTCATTACTTGAATTAGTTAAGCAAATATTCTCTCACTTTAATTTAGAATTGGGGTAGTTTCAATTCATATTAATTATACAATTTTAAATGTATCTAAAATAGCCGCATTTTCTGTCCCTATTCAGAGAGAATAATTAAAGAAAAATATTTTCATGTGATAGAAACTCATATTGACTGGTCTGTCTGACTTTAAATATAATTATTATTTTATATATAAAACAAAAATAATAATTAATAATGTTCATAAAATCACTTCTTTTGATAATGTATAAAGCACAGATGAGCCAATATTTCTTACAACAATAGATTTCCCCCCCCCCCACTTTTTCCTTGAAATAGTTGTTGAACATGGACTTAATTAGTTTAATTACAAGAGATTCTCTGCTTGCACTGGCTTGCATGAAAGAAACAAAATTCTCTGTATTCTGTGCACTATACATTAAATATTAGTGTTTGAAAAAAATCCCATAAACATATTACACTTATTTAGTGATTTTTTTTAAAGAAAGGGTATACAGTGGTACATGTATGGTACAATGTACATGTAAAACCTGCCAGACATGTCAAATATTTATCTCTTGTTCAGTTAAATGTGTGGAGTTTTCAAAGTATTTCCAAGACAACAAAATGTACTCAATATATGTATTGTAAAAAAAATATTTTTTGAATTCTGCATCATTGTTCAGTTTAACTAATTCTGGCCATTCTCATAGGTAGATTAAATTGTCAAAAACATTAGTCACATATATAGGAGATATGAAAACAAAAAGAAACAAATTACCAGGTACTTGTTGTTGGAAGATATTAGACAGTAGTACATGTACAGGTACAGGTACATATGTCATACCTGCCAGAATTGTCAAATATTATCGCTTGTTCAGTTAAATGTACATGTCTGGAGTATTCAAATTATTTCCAAGGCAAACTACCAGTACATGAACCTATTAAAAATGTATTTAAAAAAATATTTTCAGAATTCTACATCATTTTCTAGTGTAAAGAATTCTGGTCATTCTCGTATGTAGATTGTCAAAAACAAGTCACATATATAGGAGATATGAAGTTTTGATAAATTTTTCCATAAAATTTACCTGAACTCGACTTAGTTTATTTCTGAATTGATAATGGTAGCCTCAAATGCACGGTCATGCAAGAAACACTAAGAACCATTTACTAGCGTTTATGAAAGGCTGAAAATCGCTAAGGAATACAAAGAAACGTTCAGATCTATCAATGCTTCTAATAACAGAGAAGAGATGTTAGCGTTTTTCTTAGCGTTTAACTTTCTAAACGCTATGGAATAAGAAAATCGCAAATATATTAACGTTTTTCTTAGCGTTTAACTTTCTAAACGCTAAGGAATAAAAAAAATCGCTAAGGATCATCGATGCTTAACGTTCAAACGCTAACAGAAGCGTTTTCTTAGCGTTCGAACGCTAAGAAATGTCTTCTCATAACGTTCAAACGCTAACAAATTGCCCCAAACGCTAAGGAAACGCTAAGAAAACGCTTAATAAGCGATTATGTTCGGTAAGGGTAGTGATAGTCGCCATTTATTTCCCTGGCCGCTGTAGCTTTCTACTGTGCAGGTCTTATAATAATTAAGTCACAGTCGGCTACAGCGCCTGCATGCTCAAATACGACCTATGAGATTCTTGAGTAGAGAAGCCATGCTCCAAATTTGGTCAAAATCAGATTACGTTTCATTGTTTGACGGATGTGCTCACCATCATTCATTTGTTACACAACTCGACCAAAAAGATGATAAATTAGGGTCGGCGCTGGCCCAAAAACTCTACTTTTGCCAAATGAAAATAATTTTTACCAAATGTTTTTAGAAGTCCCCAAAATGCTATCAGTTTCTGCAACATTGAGTCTTATATTTTGACAATCGCCGTTTGAACGTCTTTTGATATCAATAAGAAAGCAGCTAATTATTAAAGGTACTAAATCCGATCAGACGGACCCCCACATCATCAAGATACAACATTTCTTCAAAATACTCTTTAGTTATCAGAATTGATTAATTGCAACAAAATAATGCTAACCACTGTCAACTATAAATTTCCCAAAACGTGTTATTTATCAACATGTTCAACGAAATATGGCACATCAAAAGAGGATTAGTTATGTAAACACAACCACCATAATGTTGCTCCTTCCCCGTCGATAACACGCCACTATAAATAAAATTATTGCAAGAAATGTTATTGATTGACCAATATATTTCAACTTACTTGATGAATGAACAAGAGCATCCCTTGGGCTTGGCAGATTATATGCTCGCGGTAATTCAAACAAAGGGTCATAATTCTGGTGAAAATTGGCAGGTGGATCCCATATTGGAACTTAATTGACCTGTAGTAAACTCACATACCAAATTTAATTCCATTCAGTTCAGAATTCCCAAAGTTATCATCCAGAAATTAAAATAAGTGCAAATTCCATTAATGAAAGTGTCAATGACACTGTAGCTCAACTTGGAAAGGGAATAATTTAATATATTACAGTCAATGGAGCCATTAGGAATGTGGAAAGTTGAATATCTAATACAATTGTTTATAGACATGAAGAGAAAAGTCAAATCCAAGATGGCTGCTGGCGGCCTTGTTTTCGGCCGAATGACCCCAAAATGAGTCGTTCCCATCTACATGTCATCGTTAACATCCATGACAAATTTTATGACGATCAGACTAAAGGTACAACCTGTAGCCCGTGCTAAAGGATTTAGTCATACAAAGAGTAAAATCCAAGATGGCTGCTGGCGACCAGGTTTTTTGGCCGAATGACCCCAAAATTACTCGTTCCCATCTACATGTCATTGTTAACATCCATGACACATTTTATGATGATCAGACTAAAGGTACGACCTGCAGCCCGTGCTAAAGAATTTAGTCATACAAAGAGTAAAATCGAAGATGGCTGCTGGCGGCCATGTTTGTTGGCCGAATGACCCCAAAATTACTCGTTCCCATCTACATGTCAATATTATCATCCATGACAAATTTCATGATGATCAGAAGAACAGTACGACCTGTGGCCCGTGCTAATGGATTAAATTTTTTAATCCAATATGGCCGCTGGCGGCCATGTTTTTTGTCCGAATGACCCCAAAATGACTCGTTCCCATCTACATTCCAATTTCAACAACCATGACAAATTTTATGATGATCAGACTAAAGGTACGACCTGTAGCCCATGCTAAAGGATTTAGTCATACAAAGAGTAAAATCCAAGATGGCTGCTGGCGGCCATGTTTTTTGGCCGAATGACCCCAAAATGACTAGTTCCCATCTACATTTCATTGTTAACATCCATGACAAATTTCATTATGATCAGAAGAACAGTACGACCTGTGGCCCGTGCTAATGGATTAAATTTTTAAACCCAATATGGCCGCTGGCGGCCATGTTTTTTGTCCGAATGACCCCAAAATGACTCGTTCCCATCTACATTCCAATTTCAACAACCATGACAAATTTTATGATGGTCAGACTAAAGGTACGACCTGTAGCCCGTGCTAAAGGATTTAGTCATACAAAGAGTAAAATCCAAGATGGCTGCTGGCGGCCATGTTTATTGGCCGAATAACCCCAAAATTACTCGTTCCCATCTACATGTCAATATTATCATCCATGACAAATTTCATGGTTATCAGACGAACAGTACGACCTGTGGCCAGTGCTAATGTATTAAATTTTGAAATCCAAGATGGCTGCTGGCGGCCATGTTTTTTGTGTACGAATGACCCCAAAATGACTCGTTCCCATCTACATTCCAATTTCAACAGCCATGACAAATTTTATGATGATCAGACTAAAGGTACGACCTGTAGCCCGTGCTAAAGGATTTAGTCATACAAAGAGTAAAATACAAGATGGCTGCTGGCGGCCATGTTTTTTGGCCGAATGACCCCAAAATGACTCGTTCCCATCTACATGTCATTATTAACATTCTTGACAAAACTTATGATGATCAGACTAAAAGTACGACCTGTAGCCCGTGCTAAAGAATTTAGTCATACAAAGAGTAAAATCCAAGATGGCTGCTGGCGGCCATGTTTTTGGGCCGAATGACCCCAAAATTACTCGTTCCCATCTACATGTCAATATTAACATCCATGACAAATTTCATGAAGATCAGACAAACAGTACGGCCTGTAGCCCGTGCTAATGGATTGAATTTTGAAATCCAATATGGCCACTGGCGGCCATGTTTTTTTTCCGAATGACCCCAAAATGAATTTTTCTGGTCTAAATGTTGATGTCAACAGCTATGACAAATTTCATTATGATCCGACGAAAGGTACGACCTGTAGCCTGCATTGTTGACGCCTTACGTACACACGTACACACGTACACACGGACACACGTACACACGGACGACAAAGCCATGGCAATAGCTCAAACTTTACAAAGTAAAGTTGAGCTAAAAATGGCCATAACTTTGACAAAAATTGGTGGGCGAAACCCAAATTTGAATAAAACCTATATTTTGTGCTATTAAAACCACATACCAAATTTCATTCCATTCAGTTGAGAATATCTAAAGTTATCATCTGGAAACCAAAAGTGAATGGATAGATGGATAGACAGACAGACAGACAAACCAATAACAAAATATGCTCCTTTTTTTAATGGCACATAAAAAGTGAGTTGGCCAAATGAAAACTATTTATGCAATTGGAAAATTTGGCAAATGGCAACGCAAATCCTGATAAGTTATATCACTCAAGGATAAATAGATTGAATTGCACAATCTGATTATTGAGTCTGTCATTTTGCAGAATGAGGTCCCCAGAGGGTGAATTTAGTGAAGCTATCCCGCAAAGCTACTAGCCTCACTAAATTCACCCTCTGGGAACCTCATTCTGCTAAGGCCTCATCTTCTCTGTAAAGTTTATTTATTATCAAATTTCAAAAGAAACTTCTTCACATAGATTCTATTTCTTTTTTAGTTTAGTTTCTCTGGATCCCCAAATTGGCAGAAGACAGATTGCATAATCGAGGTTCCCAATGGGTGTACATCACAATATTCACCATTTGGGAACTTCATTCTGAGTCTATGTCTCCCATAGCAGATGAGGCCATGCAGAATGAGGTCCCCAGATGGAGAATTTGATGATGCTAGCCCGCTATGCAGGATAGCATCACTAAATTCACCCTCTCGGGACCTCATCCAGCAAATGACAGACACGCTATAAAACTCAAGATCACTCAAGGATAAATAGATTGAATTGCACAATCTGAACTTGCACACGACTCAGTTTGACTGAGTATATTGGTTATGTTATATGCAGATCTGTATCGCAAATGTTGTTAAATATTGTCTGGGCCGATATTTTGTTCTCCGGGGATATGCTGATTTAACATAAAGGAATATGATACAGCGCCATAAAACTGACTGATCTATATATCTCATAGTATGCACAGTTACAGTGGAACTATTTATCATTTCACGTTATTACAGATCCGTGAATCTTCTCATTCCGCCAGTGTTCACTCTGGGCCGAAAAATGTTTTGGCTTCAAATACCGAGTTTTGTTACCCATTTATAAGCTAAATCGCGTGATAAATTAGCTGATGATCATACTATAAATATGATTCCCATGATCCTCCCGTTTAAAAATCAATATGGATTTTTGGATTAGATTTCCGATTTTGGGGTAAAAAAAAAAAAAGTTTGGCAAAATGGAATTTTTTGGACCATTTTCTAACCTTCTTCTGAATGTCGCTGGATTGGGAAAAAAACTTTCAATTTTGATGATCAACAGAATCGCATGTCGATTGGCCATCTGGGAAATCAGTGTTCTTAAGTGTCTCTGGTCTTATTACTGCGTGGGATTTTCTTGATCTTGACGAGTTGTTAATCTGTGAGAATTTAGGGACATGCTTTTGAACAACCTCAATATTTGGTCCACTGCAGTCACCTGAAAGCTAGGGTCCCTACGGGTGGAATATAATCTCTATGGGCGTAGCTGGAGTAGAGATTCATGGCATGATCTACTGATAACCCGTATGATGCCCCTCACAGACACGAGCAGACGACACTTAGTAATATATCCTTCTATCTGTGTGGGGCTCTATATGGGAGCTGGAGTAGAGATTCATGGCATGATCTACTGATAACCCGTATGATGCCCCTCACAAACTCGAGCAGACGACACTTAGTAATTTATCCTTCTATCTGTGTGGGGTTCTCTATGGGAGCTGGAGTAGAGATTCATGGCATGATCTAGGGAGGAGTTAGAAACCGACGCCAAAACCCTACATTGTTGCGATGTCCGTGTTAGCACATCCATGGTTATAAACCAATGGCTGTCTGGAATCGATTCTTAGATGATAACTACCAACATCAAACCTGAGTTTAGTGTTCCTGTCATTTGCAGAATGAGGTCCCCAGAGGGTGAATTTAGTGATGCTATCCTGCATCAAATTTCTATAGAAACTTCTTCACAAAGATTCTATTTCTTTTTTAGTTTAGTTTCTCTATATCCCCAAATTGGCAGACGACACATTGCAAATCAAGGTTCCCAATAGGTATACATCACAATATTCATCATTTGGGAACTTCAATCTGAGTCTATATCTCCCATAGCAGATGAGGCCATGCAGAATAAGGTCTCCAGAGGGTGAATTTGGCAATGCTAGCCCAATATGCAGGATTGCGTCACCAAATTCACCCTCTGCGAACCTCATTCTGCAAATGACAGGCACACTAAACTCAGGCTTGGTAACTAGACATACAGATATTAATCATGAAGACGATATTTGGCTTTCTCAAACTTCATGGTAATTTATTAACACAACAGTCAGCTCTGCAATAGTAATCTTATTTCAGTTCTTCACTTCATCATGACATACAGCATACAGAAGTCTGTCTGGAGTCTCTGGACTCTGGACCAATCTAGACAGATCATCTGGGGAACGTATCAATCTCTATCAGAATGGTCTGTTTGATCAATGAAATTCCTCGTAAATAGACAAATGAAGGATGAGATTTAGGGAGCCGCGTTAGAGAGTTTTTATAAACTCATGGTTAGCTGTTAGAGCACATGTACCTCAGAATGAGTATGCACTGTAGCGGTGCAGTCTTCATAACAAGCCTGCAAATAGTGTCTGGGGTTCAGGATGGGAGCTATGCTGGTGCAGCATTAAAGATGATGTGCCAGTGCATTCTCCCATAGGTAACCTAGCACATAAAAGAGAATGCACTGGGTAAATTACCAGGTTAAAGTAAATATTGTTCGATCAATTGTATGGGGACTCGCCTATATAAGGGAATGCATTGGCACAGTGTTATCGTAAAATTTCAGGAAGCTCCAGTCATGGAAGGGTTAAACAACTCCTTGTAGTGCACAGGATATCAGGTTTTATTTTATGAACGATTTATTTTTGTTAATAACGTTATCCAGCAGAGCATAGTAATAACAAATAATGCATGAGTGAATTGCATTTTAAAGAATTAACCCTTTGAGTGCCAGGTCCGATTTTTGTATCAACCCATATACCCTGTGCCAATGCATTCTCTTATATATGCGAGTCGACCATAGGTTGCCTCGCATATATAAGAGAATGCATTGGCTTAACATTTTTTTTTACAATTTTAATATATTTTATTATATTGTTTAACAGACTTATTGTGTAGGTTTAGGGCCGATGAGATCGGCCCCTGGCACTCAAAGGGTTAAGGTCCGCTATTCCTTATGTGCGACCATGTATACTCACACACAGGGATGATTTGATCTGTCTGACTGTGTTGACAGCGACTAAGCCGAACACTGTAACCAGTCGGCCACGGATCTCCCCACAGGATCATGTGACCCATCTGACTAGGGGTCTATCATGTAAGATATTTTTTGGTTGCTAACAGTTTGAGTTGTTAAATATAGAATTAGGACACTCGCTTCCTATAATGATTTAACAATTTCATGATGGGAGCGGTGCTGGTGCAGCATTAAAGATCCTGTGCCAGTGCATTCTCAAACTTATATGTTTTATGCCAATATGCTAAAGGTGATGATAACCTGACAAGGTACACAGCGTCACACCGGCCCACCGAGCAGGCAGATAAAAAGATAAAAGATAGGTCGACTTACAACTGGAAGGAATGAACCCACGGCTATCAACATGTCAACAAAAATAGTTAGGATAGTAGAATGGCTGGTTATTCATCAGTTATGTAAATTATGTATAAGGCATATACATTTATCTATTAATTATACAGAGTAGTTATACACCCATATAGTTAAAGGTTATCGTCTCCTGCTGGACAAGTAGTAAATGTAGTTATAGGTTATCGTAGTATTTGGATGAATAGTTACACACAAAATAGTTAAATGTTATCGTAGTCCGGTGGACGAGTAGTTACATACACATGTAGTTACAGGTTGACATTGTCTGTTGGATGAGTAGTTACACATAATATAGTTAAAGGTTATCGTAGTATTTGAATGAATAGTTACACATAAATATAGTTAAATGTTATCGCTGTCTGCTGGATGAGTAGTTACATACACATGTAGTTACAGGTTGACATTGTCCGTTGGATGAGTAGTTACACATAATATAGTTAAAGGTTATCGCTGTCTTCTGGATGAGTAGTTACATACAAATGTATTTAAAGGTTGTCGCTGTCCGTTGGACGAGTAGTTACACATAATATAGTTAAAGGTTATCGTCTCCTGCTGGACAAGTAGTAAATGTAGTTATAGGTTATCGTAGTATTTGGATGAATAGTTACACACAAAATAGTTAAATGTTATCGTAGTCCGGTGGACGAGTAGTTACATACACATGTAGTTACAGGTTGACATTGTCCGTTGGATGAGTAGTTACACATAATATAGTTAAAGGTTATCGTTGTCACATAGTTCCACACAAATGTAGTTACAGGTTGCCATTACACTCGCTTCCTATAATGTTTTAACCCTTTTATGATGGGAGCTGCACGGGATCCTGTGCTGGTGCAGCATTAAAGATCCTGTGCTAGCGCATTCTCAGAGAGCCTCGCATACATGTATATAAGAGAATGCACTTAAGCTTACAAGGTCAAGGTAAATATTGTTAGGCCAATGTATTCTCTTATATATGCGAAGTTTCCAACGGGAGACTCGCATATATAAGAGAAAACTTTGGCACAGTGTTTTTGCAAAAAACTTCCGGAAGCCCCAGTCATGTAAGGGTTAAACTACCCTTATGGAGCCCCTCACAGACGTGAGCAGACAACACTCAGCAATACAAGCTGCCACATGTATGGGGCTCCCTACAGGAAGCTCCAGTCATGGAAGGGTTAATAGGTTAACTACCCTTATGGAGCCCCTCACAGATGTGAGCAGACGACACTCAGCAAAACAAGCTGCCACCTGTAAGGCGCGCTCCTACAGGGAGCTCTAGTCATGGAAGGATTAACTGCCATAACAGATTTCTTCGGTTTGTACCACAAACGTCAGTTAATGATACAGACACTCAGTCAATTACATTAATTTCCTAAATAATCGACTCCTTAACGACAGCAGAATTATGGGTAACTTTTCAGGATTTAGTTGGAAATATGGCTTGTTCATAAATCCTGAAAAGTTACCCATAATTCTGCTGTCGTTAAGGAGTCGATTATTTAGGAAATTACTGTAATTGACTGAGTGTCTGTATCATTAAATGATGTTTGTGGTACAAACCGAAGAAATCTGGAAGATCTGCATGAGATTAGCCATGTGTTATACGCAAGCCTGAGTTTAGTGTGCCTGTCATTTGCAGAATGAGGATCCCAGAGGGTGAATTTAGCATAGCGGGCTAGTGTCACCAAATTCACCCTCTGGGCACCTCTTTCTGCTTAGGCCTCATCTTCTCTGCAAAGTTTCTTTATTATTAAATTTCTATAGAAACTTTTTTCAAATAGATTCTATTTCTTTATTAGTTTAGTTTCTCAAATTGGCAGACGACACATTGCATAATCATTATTACCCATTTGGGAACCTCAATCTTAGTCTATGTCTTGATCCCATAGTAGATGAGGCCATGCAAAATGAGGTCCCCAGAGGGTGAATTTAGTGATGCTAGCCCACTATGCAGGATAGCGTCACTAAATTCACCCTCTGGGGACCTCAATCAGTAAATGACAGGCACAGATTAGCCGCGCTTTATAGGAGTTCAATAATCCTACAGTAATGCCCTAATTAATCGACTCCTTAACCACAGCAGAATTATGGGTAACTTCAGGATTTAGTCAGAAATATGGTTTGTTGCCATTCATCAGAAAGCTCCCCGAGAGCTTTCCGATGATGGCAACAAGCCATATTTCCGACTAAATCCTGAAAAGTTACCCATAATTCTGCTGTGGTTAAGGAGTCGATTAATTAGGGCATTACTGTATTCTCTTATGAAATCAAAGCTTTCCAAGTCAAAAATACCACAGATTTCTTAAATTTTAGTCGGACTATGCTAGGTTGAGTCTTTACATTCAAGACAATCCCATTAACACATTTGATGTTCTGTATTTATTAACCCTTTGAGTGCCAGGTCGATTTTTGTATCAACCCATATACCCTGTGCCAATGCATTCTCTTATATATGCGAGTCGACCATAGGTCGCCTCGCATATATAAGAGAATGCATTGACCTAACAATTTTATTTTTTTTACAATTTTTTACAATTTTAATAATTTATTCTTATATTCTTTAACAGACTTATTTTGTAGGTTTAGGGCCGATGAGATCGGTCCCTGGCACTCAAAGGGTTAAAAAACAGACTTAGAAGGTTTATTCAGGCACAAACAGGGCTTGTTTTGTCATGTGTGATGATGCTTTTATTTTATAGTTCCGCTTTCATGGTTGAGGCGAATGCTATTTCAGCCAACGTCATCCGATATGTGCAGAATCGCTTGAAGAACTTGACATGGTCCAAGATGACAGAACGGTGTGTACTTCAGGAACAGACTTGTAATAAATTCTGATGTAGACATATTAAATGTGCCGACTCTGAGACATCCTGCAGACCAATAAATATCCTACGGAAAGCTGCAGAAGACAGTTTGACAGATGCAATCGTGAAATTGTCATCTATATTTTATGAGCTTCAGGCATTAACTATAGACATGGACACATCTTATGGGCGTATGGACCATTTAATTAAATTTCACACGAGTCTCCAGAGACCATTATAAAGCAGCGACTGCTGGAGAATTTAGCTCAATGGCTATTTTTTCAGATCATGTCTGAATGATCCAGATGCTTGTCTCAAGTGCTCTAACAGGGACGTAACGACAGGCAGGGGGGGTGGATGTCATTTACAGGGAAACTTACTTACCGAATGTACTGTATTGGCAAGTTACTTACTGTTCATATTTTATCAGCATTTAATAGGCAGCATCCAGGACACATCCCTAAATCTCTGTCTGACCCTTTCTACACTGAACATGCATTTACGAGTAGTTATCCCTTAGGAAATGTTCAGATAATAAGTTCAACAAACAACAGTTTCTTGAACTTATTATCTGAACAGTTCCCTCCAATAAATAGGAATCTTTCTGCTATTTTTTCCTGAAGACCCCTCCTGATGGATAATAGACCAGTCTAATCTATACTTTCAAAACTGAGTGGGAGAATCCATTTAGTAAAGAAAGGGTTAATTAAATTTCAATTGAGTCTCTGGAGAACATTATTTTTCAGTCACTGCTAGAGAATAAGCTGAATGGATATTTTTTTCATTTAGTGTCTGAATGATGCAGGTCACAGAGAGTGAATTTAGTGACGCTATCCTGCATAGCAGGCTAGCATCACTAAATTCACCCTCTGGAGACCTCATTCTGCTTTGGCAAAATACATGTACTCCCGGGTTATTCTAACAAAGGGCCATAACTCTATTGAAAAAAGGTGAGCAGAACCCAAATTCACACTTGATCAGTATTTTGTGCTAGTAAACTCGCATACCAAATTTCATTCCATTCCGTCAAGACTTACCAAAGTTATCATCCGGAAACCAAAATTGAGTGCAAATTCTAACAAAATTGGCCAAAGCTGTCCATTCAGTTCAGACATTCTAAAATTATCATCCAGAAATGAAAAATCAAACAGACAGACATACTGACAGACATACTGACAGTCATACTGACAGACATACTGACAGACATACTGACAGACATACTGACAGACATACTGACAGACATACTGACAGACATACTGACAGACATAGCCTGATATAAACCTTTGGGCTGATATGAGTTTTGGGTCATATAGGTCCATAGCCAAATCCCCAGCTGACCAGCTACATTTATCTCTAACATTGTGGCCTATTTCTAGTTGATTGCTCCCTGCTTGAGTGGACAAGCCTGCATACCAACATTTGTATTCATCCGGCTGGTTCTTCATTGTTTTTGTAAATGGCTGCTCACATTTTCCAGCACACAACAAACATTCTTGAAGCCGTGTTGCTCACAATTAAATAGTCATTTATGTCTTTCACTAGTTCAGATCATGTACTTTTTATGGCTGTTATTTCATTTTCAACATTAAAATTTCCCTTAAATAATAATAATATAGTCATCTTTTTGACATTTTGATTGTTAAATAATATACATGATGTGGTCCTCAGATAGCATAGATTCAGGTGGTGTACTAATAGTTTTTTTGTGTAGGTCAATCTAAACTTTCCACATCTGGAGATAGCTAGGCGATGCGAGGAAACCCCTTAAATGTTGTATGAATACCAAAATCAAGCTTTTTAGCATTAAATTATGCCAATACAGTATACGTCTGATTGAAATAAGTGCCTTTCTTCGGAGTTATGGCCCCTTGACATTGGTTGTGTGCGCTGCACGTGACTAGAATTTAAGTCAAGAGCAATATCAGTTTCGTGAAAATTAGCCTGGGACCTAGATGACATCTTTAAAAATTCAATTTGCGTCACTTGAAGGATGAAATTGAAAAATGGTCTGGTTGGAGTCGTCTTTAATTAAATCTTGAGATATATGATCTCTGTGTGTTGAATGTCTTTAATTAAATCTTGAGATATATGATCTCTGTGTATTGTATATCAAACTTAATGACAGAGAAGCAGGATGCTTTGGTGGAATGGCTTTTTATTATAAGATTGCCTATAAAATAGCGGAAAATTACTGTATGAATCTCTTAGAAGCCACAGTGAAATACGATTTTGTGATTTTATTATTTCACTGTAGCTTTCGTTATTTCACTCTAGCTTTCGTTATTTCACTCTAGCTTTCGTTATTTAATCATAGCTTTTTAGAAATTTGTGTTAACCAGTTGTTTCTTTTTGAGTATTAATTGTTCAGTTTGTTGTACTATATAATCAAAATAATACCTACAGTATTTTTGTTTAAATACCTGAAACAACCCATTTGTGTCTGGAAAGAAATATCACATTTTCACTTGTAGCCGCTTGTGAAAATTTTATATTTCATTCCAGATTGTCATGAAATATTTCAGTATTCAAACAAAAACTGTAATTATTATTTTTATTCAAATTCAGTAATGCCCTAAATAATCGACTGCTTAACCACAGCAGAATTATGGGTAATTTTTCAGGATTTAGTCAGGAATATGGCTTGTTGCCATTCATCGGAAATTTCTCAGTGAGAGCTTTCCGATGAATGGCAACAAGCCATATTTCTGAAATAAATCCTGAAAAATTACCCATAATTCTGCTGTGGTTAAGCAGTCGATTATTTAGGGCATTACTTAGAGCCTGAAGCCGCCATCACACGCCGCCGCCACTAGCCATATTGGCCACAAGCCGCCGCCAGCCATATTATCTCTAACGCCAGCCACATGAAAAAATCTCCGCCACCGGAATTGTAAAATGACTGAGCCGTGTGCATGGGCTTAGATGTTAAGCACAGCCGAACTGTGAATCGCAAAGAACTAAACCGCATTGCCTAATATCAGCATATACACGCATGGACACTGCTTGGTTGTTATATTATCAGAACACTTGGCCTCTCAATGTGGAATATAATATTCCAATGCATGCTATCATATGATATAACTGAATGGGAGCATCCATTCAGTATTGAAACTCGAAAGGGTTAAAATATAAATTGTTTATTTCGACACGACTCAATCTCAGACATTGCTGGCATGTGTCAATATGCAAATAAATTGTAAAATAGAATAGAAAATAGCTGGAAATATTATATATCATTACTATCGGATTCATCCTTCAATGATGCATGCATATATCGCAAGATGCCACTGATGATAGCAGTCTGAAGTCGACAGAAGTCCCAATGTAACTTATACCGATTAGGTGGGAAATTACATAATACTTCCATGCATTTTTTTTAGCGTTTGCGGTGAACCCGTAGAATTCCAGACCACACAAATTCTTTTGGTATTGGGCTTTTTCATAATGGCGAAAATAAACGAAGGACTTGGGGTCTATAACTGGGGATTAGGACAATTTCGGAAACGAAATTACGCTGAATGATAACGTCCCACCATATTTCGTCAGCCACTAACATCGCGTCTGAGCCGGCTTAGCTATAGCTAACCAGCCACGAAATTGGTTGAGCCAGCCACAAAATCTATTTGTCGTGGCTTCGGGGTCTAGCATTACTGTATTAAAGCCTGCTACTATAAAAGATTTTTATTGAATACCAACAAGCTGGATATAGTGTGTCTGACATTTACAGCAATGAGGTCCACAGAACATGCATTTAGTGACGCTACCCTACATAGTGTGCTTATATGTCACTAAATTCACCCTCTGGGGACCTCATTCTGTAAATGTCAGACACACTATATCCAGCCTTGTTGGTATTCATGAGAATGAGGTCATTTAGTGACGCTAGCCTGCATAGTGGGCTAGCATCACTAAATTCACCCTCTGGGGACCTCATTCTGCTTAGGCCTTAACTGTTTATGGGAGACTTAAGATCAGATTGAAGTTCCTCAGTTGAAGTTGATGTTCACCCATTGGGCACCCATTATCTTCTGCAAATTAGGGGATATGGAAACTGAACAGAAAAAGTAACTAAAAACATATTTAATTTAAGATTATAGATACTTTCCAGAAGATTAGTAGGCCTAAGCAGAATGAGGTTCACAGAGGGTGAATTTGGTGATGCTAGCCAACTGTGCAGGACATTGTCACTAAATTCACCCTTTGGGGACCTCACCCTTCAAATGACAGACACGCTATTTGAAGGCTTGAATACCTAAGTATTCTGAATGACTTCTCGAGGGTATAAATTTGGAATTTTTAACTGGTAGTCAGGTACAGTAATGTCCCAAATAATCGACTCCTAAACCACAGCAGAATTATGGGAACTTTTTCAGGATTTAGTCGGAAATATGGCAACAATCCATATTTCCGACTAAATCCTGAAAAAATTCCCATAATTCTGCTGTGGTTAAAGGGTCATATACTTCAGGCATTACTGTAGTTCTAACTTTCCAACTGTTGGAGAGTTCCAATCTAACATCCTCTTTTGTTTTGGTTGGAAATTTTCCAACTGATTGACATTTCAGTAAAAAAAAATTGACTCAAATTCAGCTGTAAAAGTTGGAAAATAGTAGACTTTTGATCTAAAAGTAACAAATTTCAGATAAAACGCTGGAACTATTTTTTGGTCTGTTAATTTCCAAAAGAAATTTCCAGCGTTTTATCTGAAATTTGTTACTTTTAGATCAAAAGTCTACTATTTTCCAACTTTTACAGCTGAATTTGAGTCAATTTTTTAACTCCCGAAACCATATATGAAATAACAGATTGCTTTATATCTGTTATAGACCAGAGGTGTACCTGATGAGCTGCTGTGGCCAAACATTTTTTTATAGGACCAACTTTCGGTACAAAAATATGATTTCGGAACGGACTTAGTAAACATTTTCCAAACAATTGATTCCTTCTGTGTTATCAAGCTAGTACGATAAGTCAAAAAATAAACACTCAAAAAATAAACACTCAAATACA
The DNA here is from genome assembly GCA_032622095.1 of Siphonodentalium dalli. NCBI lineage: Eukaryota > Metazoa > Mollusca > Scaphopoda > Gadilida > Siphonodentaliidae > Siphonodentalium > Siphonodentalium dalli. Next base: position 221,064,587 of record CP136066.1, read on the forward strand.
GTAAATATGACATGTTTACATAGCTCCACATGTCAACACCACTTTAGAAACAGGGCCCGTTAACCAACAAACCATGTAACTTATGGATGGTTGATTGTATACCTGTATGTGGGATGGCCCACGTTTTTGTCTGCTATCACGATAACAAATTGTATGCATGGGAACTTTGAACACAATCCCAGCCGATGTACCCTATATACATAACTGTTATATACTCTATATAATTTATAAAGAGCGTTTACCATATCATATGTATAGGTTTGTAATTTAATTACTTACTGACAACAGCCCTATATATCATGACAAATATAAAATAGACTAGTTGTCGTGTGATATATAGATACTTACTGTATACATGTATAGCCAAAGCTACTGCATTACATAAAGAGTGGTTTATCTATGTTTTATTTTATACGGGATTTATGGGTACCGCGGTAATCAGACAACGGGACCTCCCTTGGTCAAGGAAACGAAATAACCTTCCACGATAATGTGTGGATAATTCGATAATTGAAAATTTTCAGTGTTGGTATCTTTTAATAAGTATATGAAGTGAAAACATTCATACCCAAGTATGAATGATTATGGTTTGCATATGCGTACATGTTAAACGCACTTATTTTACAAAGTCGGGAACTCCAGGCCCCAAAATATGCAAACAAGTAAACACGCACGCATGCATATAATTTAAATAGCTTTATTTGTTATAAATATTGCGGACTCCAACAGTCCAACTCCATGCACGCATATAATAGCTAATATATATTTAATACAATGTAGGATAACGTTTTGTAGCCGACATTCAATGTCTGCCATTTAGTCAGTCCGCCCGTCCGTCCGTTTGTGTCTGTTTTCCGCGATAGATTTGTATGTCTCACCTGGATGTCATTAGTATGTGTATACCGATATTTAATATGGAAAATACACATATATGATAACGCATGTTGTCTTATCTTGTAAAAATGCTTACTACATGTATCAGCTTTGTTTCCCAGACTGTTAAGCTATACTGCATTATATATAAAGAGTGGTTCATCTATGAGTTATTTATTTTTATACGGGATTTATAGGTAATCAAACATCGGGACCTCCCTTGGTCAAAGAAACGAAATAACCTTCCACGATAGTGTGTGTATTATTCGATAATTAATTGTCTATGTTGATATCTTTTAATGAGTATATGGAGTGAAACATTCATACCCAAGTATGAATGGTTATGGTTTGTATATGCGTACATGATAAACGCACTTGTTTTACAAATACGGGAACTTCAGGCATCAAAAATACAAGCAGGTAAACACGCACATATATGCATATAATTAAATAGCGTTAATTGTTATAAATATTGCAGACTCCAACAGTCCAACTCATTGCACGCATAAAAAACGCTAATACATATATTTAATATATAATGTAGGATAACGTTTTGTGGCCGACATTCAATGTCTGCCGTTTAGTCAGTCCGCCCGTCCGCCTGTTTGCGTCTGTTTTCCGCGAGAGATTTTTATGTCTCACCTGGATGCCATAATTTGTGTATACTATATTTAATATGTAAAATACGCATATGATAACGCGGTAATATGTAAAATATAGGAATGTATGCGCCCGATGCGATCTCGGTGGATTCCGATAACTCCCGCTAACAACAAGGGCACCTCCGATGTTTATGTAAACAATATAACCTGACTACGACTGTTGTTGAATTTATAGTTGTAAATTTTGGGCTTTGTAAGTGTATACCATCATGTAATCAATTCATGATATTCAGGATTCTCTACAATTTTATTTACACTAATTTTATTTTTGACTGGCTAAAACTGCTCCTACGGCAGACTATCTGTTCATCATTAGCATAATATAAGCTTCCGGTGAGCAAGGCGGGGTACCTTGTTTGTGGGCCCAGGACACTGTGGCATCACCTGCTCATTCTGTATATGGGCTCTATAAAACAACAATTTCTTTGTTAATGTTTTAATGCTTTGAAAGCAGTCATGATGGTGAACTTCCATTAGTCGAAATAAGCCGATGCATTCTCTTATATATTTGAGTCTCCCATAGGGAACCTCGCATAAAAAGAGAATACATTGGCCTAACAATACCTTGACCTTGTAAGCCAGTGCATGGGAGACTCGCATATATAAGAGAATGCACTGGCACAGGATCTTTAATGCTGCAACAGCCCTTCTCCTCTCATGAAAGGGTTAATTGCTTAAATTATCACCCCTGGTCAAGTGGTCCTGCTAATATGCTATGATGCTGGTATTCCTGCTGAATTGCTATGATGCGGGTATGGAAAACTGATGCTGTTGTAAAAATATATTAAAGTACCTTTATCTTTTCTAAAGTTGTCATTTTCATGGTGTTTAGCTAATCCGAGTGATTTGAGTAAAAACCAGTGTGTGTATGAAACATTCAAGAACATATATATTTTTGAAAAATATAATAATGCCTGTGCTGGTGTTTCTAAAACGACGTCAATAACCATCTTGATTCGCCGCGGGAGGGAGGGCACTATTGGAGGTACCATTGTTATATGATCATGTACTTCACATGCAAATTGCAGATCAAACGCTCTTCATTTGTATTTATTAGACATATAACGTTATCATGCAGATACAAGATGCAAGTATGCAGACAGACCTATGACATAACAGTTTTCCAATTTTTAAACCGGGCGTTCAGAATTCTCATTTGTATTATTATGTATATATACAAATACATGTACTTGTATGCATGCACGGTGAGCTGGAGCTCCGGATAATATGCCCAAACATTTCTTTCTCAAACGTCTCCCTCGTATCCTAACTTATTGAATCTGAAAGCCAACAGACAATTCACAAGCTGATCCCATAAATCAATATCTATGATCTGTGCCATAGAGTTATATCCCTTATATAATACACGGAAGAAACGCAATCTTACTATAACAATACATGAGGGGCGACGAAGCAGGGAGCATGGAGGTATGGGGTTTCAGGCCCTCGAATGACACAGGAAAGCCTTGAAATAGTCTATCTGTCATTTGCAGAATGAGGTCCCCAGAGGGTGAATTTAATGAAGCTATCATGCACAGTGAGCTACAATCACCAAACTGACCTTCTGGGGACCTCATTCTGCTTAGGCCTCATCTCCTGGGAAGTATCTATAGTTTCCATATAACATTGTTTTTCATTACTTCTGTTCAATTTTTATGTCCCCTAATTTGCAGAAGATATAAATGTATAATCAAGGTGACTAATGGGTGAACACCAACTTCAACTGGGGAACTTTAATCTGATCCCAGGTCTCTGCATATGACAGCAGTTGAGGCCTAAGCAGAATGAGGCCACCAGAAGGTGAATTTGGTGATGCTAGGCCGCTGTTCATGACAGTGTCACTAAATTCACCCTCTGGGGACCAGACCTGTTTAATGCCTAAAAATCTGTCAGTGAGATTCTGCCCCTTCAGTCAGGGAGCTTTGGGTCTTGTCAGGGAGATTACAAATTGCAGCCAAAAAGTAACATTTTCACTATTTCTTCCTTTGAAAAATGGTGGGTAGTGATTTTAAGGTAGTTAAATGTAATTAATCTTCCCTTTTCAAAGGATGAATTAATGTAAATGCATATTTCTGAATTCTGATCACACTTGAATGTATTTATTCAAATAAAAACAATTTAATATTTTTTCTTTGATTATTTATTTCATAATATCAATGTATAGCGTTATAACATTTAAAACCAAGAAAATTCTTCGGCCCACTAATCCCTAAACTTGGAGCAAGCTGCAAAACAGAGTTCGGTCCCCTCGCCACGCAATGTCTGAACGTTGCCAGCACGTATATTTTCTTATTAAATCTAACAAGTGTTTTGCCAGTTATAATTCATTCTGGCTTGATCTAGACCATTTTCAAATAAATATGGACAGTTCAGTTTCTCAGAATAATGCAGAATGAAGTGTAACCTACAAAAATTTCAAATAAATAAATGCGACGTTTCTTCACATTACAAGCATTTACGTGTAGGTGCTGCACGGAGCTTGTACTTGGAGTCATATCGGCGTAGTTTCGATGGACTATCAACAACTTCGTCAATGTCATTTCGGTAGCATTTCCCCAGTGGGGACCTCATTCTGCCAAATGACAGACACACTATTGCAAGGCTTGGACACATGTAGAAATGCATAATTTACATTTTAAAAAGTGCCCAAGATTTTGAAGCAAGCTTAGGACATACAAATAGAAATTAAAAACAAATCCCTCAAAACTCTTGGCTGGTCACCAAACAGCGATAAATTCCCTCAAACATCTAGACTGGTCCTTAAGCAGCAATAAATTCCATCAAACATCTAAACTGGTACCCAAAGCAGCAATAAATTCCCTCAAACCTCTAGACTGGTACCCAAAGCAGCAATAAATTCCCTCAAACCTCTAGACTGGTACCCAAAGCAGCAATAAATTCCATCAAACCTCTTGACTGGTACCCAAAGCAGCAATAAATTCCATCAAACATCTAAACTGGTACCCAAACGTCCCAAAGCAGCAATAAATTCCATCAAACATCTAGAATGGTCCACAAGCAGCCAAGCCTTGAAATAGGGTGTCTGTCATTTGCAGAATGAGGTCCCCAGAGGGTGAATTTGGTGATGCTAGCCCGCTATGCGGGGTAGCATCACTAAATTCACCCTCTGGGGACCTCATTCTGCAAATGACAGACACCCTATTTCAAGGCTTGCAAGCAGCAATTTACTTCTGGACCAGGGTTCGCACTGCCACTTGCCAAATTTGCTAATGGCAAAATAATTCACATTTGACAAAAAATATTTTCATTTGGCAAAAGTTTTGGCAAGTCACTTTTTAATTCCTCAAAACAGTTACTCTGATAGATATTGTATATAGTATTGATGGGTGGAGGGATTACTCATATTTATTACACTCCTACATGTATGCGCGATTTCCATTGAACACCCTGTTAATTAAAAATGGTAATGTCACTAGTGAATTATGTCATTTATCGTGACGTCATTGACGATACGTCGCTTACTCATCTAGACTGAATATTCAATGTTTGATCTTTCTCCACATCGGAATTTCCATGCATTAATTCTGTGTGCTTTAATCATATCTGGCAAACCAAATTGATGCATGAGTGTAATAAATAGAGTAATCAATTAATTCCGAGAATTACGTTAAATAATTCACTCGAGGCGAGAGACGTATAGGTAAGAAACTCGTGCGCTAAGGCGCACTCGTTTCTTACCGACGTCTCTCGCCTCTCGTGAATTATTTAACGTAATTCTCGGAATTAATTGATTACTCTCTATTTATTGTGTTGTTGTTTGCATAGATAATCCTCTTGTAGTGTGCCCTTAAAGTAACCCTTCTATCATTTTATTGTTCGGTGATTGGTTTATTGTTGTATAATAAACCACAATAGAGATGCAAGTATATTTATTAACTAACTGCTTTCCTATCGTCGTTCAAACCGCGAGTGTCGAAACATAAGATTTAATGTTGTAGAAAATGGTACTACCAGTATCAGGGATAGGATTTGGCAAATTCTAAAAGAATTTGACAAAAATATTTTCATTTTGCAAAAGTTAATTTCGGTCCAGCATGCACCCTGCTCTAGACTGGTCCCCAAGGAGCATTTTAGACAGAAATGATTCATTATTATGTGGAATATGTCCATTAGACCAAGTACATGTAATCCCTCATGCTTTCCATCTCTATACAGTCTCCGACCCTCTCTGCATGGCTTCTCTATATACCAGAAGATGAATAGCCCTATGCTGATTGTAATACAATACAATGATCAAATTCATTTATCAATTCTAAATCAACACACATTAATCGGCATAAAATCCTATAATTCATTTATCAATTCTAAATCAACACACATTAATCGGCATAAAATCGTATAAATCCCAGACTGTCTGGAATTAACTCAGTGCAGTGGCATGCTTAATTAAACAGACACAGTTTATTCTAACTAAATCAGCCAACTGAAAAGCAAACAATTGACATGAAATTTTCTATTAAAAGCACATTACAGGTTTAATAATGGTCTATCTCTTCCTAAATATGTTTTATATAGTTTTCTGGATAAAAAATAACAGATGTGAGTCAAAGACACCTCTCCGGACACACTTCTATTAATTAATATTGATTTTATATCGATATTTTCTTATATAATACAATGATCAAGTGGAACTTTTTTTCATTAAATATTTTTAGATAGAGTTATCCTGCATGCTATGCTCCGAACAAATGCGAGCTGTATAATATGTCCCAAATTTATTATACAGTAATGCTCTAAGTAATCGACTTCTTAACCACAGCAGAATTATGGGTAACTTTTCAGGATTTAGTCGGAAATATGGCTTGTTTTTAATAGAGTTCAAGAGACGTACATCCGATATAGGATTTCGTTGGCTTTTCAAAGAGACTGGGTGTAATGCAGAAGGCGTACAGTAATGCCCTAAGTAATCGACTCCTTAATCACACTGAGAGCTTTCCGATGAATGGCAACAAGCCATATTTCCAACTAAATCCTGAAAAGTTACCCATAATTCTGCTGTGGTTAAGCAGTCGATTAATTAGGACATTACTGTATGTATTTTATACCCAAATTTTTTAAAATAAAATAAATATTAATTGACAGAAGCATTAACCCTTTCATGACGGGAGCTGCGCTGGTGCAGCATTATAGATCCTGTGCCAGTGCATACTCTTATATATGCTTGTCTCCCATAAGGAGCCTTGCATATAAAAGAGAATGTTGAAAGCTCTCAGTGAGAGCTTTCCGATGAATGGCAACAAGCCATATTTCCGACTAAATCCTGAAAAGTTACCCACAATTCTGCTGTGGTTAAGGAGTTGATTATTTAGGGCATTACTGTATGGCTGCACGGGTACTATTGCTGTAAAAGATGATGAATAGCCCCAGAGCTGAATGCAATTCAAAACGCTGATCCAATTTATTGATGCACAATCATGAGCAGACAGCAAATTAGAGTTTGTTTAGGGCATCATGCACTGTGGGGATAAAATAGTCACAGCTGCCAACATGAGAGGTAAATTAATATGGCGATATGATACATGGGTACGAAATCAGAGGTAAATTAATATGGCGATATGATACATGGGTACGAAATCAGAGGTAAATTAATATGGCGATATGATACATGGGTACGAAATCAGAGGTAAATTAATATGGCGATATGATACATGGGTACGAAATCAGAGGTAAATTAATATGGCGATATGATACATGGGTACGAAATCAGAGGTAAATTAATATGGCGATATGATACATGGGTACGAAATCAGAGGTAAATTAATATGGCGATATGATACATGGGTACGAAATCAGAGGTAAATTAATATGGCGATATGATACATGGGTACGAAATCAGAGGTAAATTTATATGGCGATATGATACATGGGTACGAAATCAGAGGTAAATGTATATGGCGATATGATACATGGGTACGAAATCAGAGGTAAATTAATATGGCGATATGATACATGGGTACGAAATCAGAGGTAAATTAATATGGCGATATGATACATGGGTACAAAATCAGAGGTAAATTAATATGGCGATATGATACATGGGTACGAAATCAGAGGTAAATTTATATGGCGATATGATACATGGGTACGAAATCAGAGGTAAATTTATATGGCGATATGATACATGGGTACGAAATCAGAGGTAAATTTATATGGCGATATGATACATGGGTACGAAATCAGAGGTAAATTAATATGGCGATATGATACATGGGTACGAAATCAGAGGTAAATTTATATGGCGATATGATACATGGGTACGAAATCAGAGGTAAATTAATATGGTGATATGATACATGGGTACGAAATCAGAGGTAAATTTATATGGCGATATGATACATGGGTACGAAATCAGAGGTAAATTAATATGGCGATATGACACATGGGTACAAAATCAGAGGTAAATTAATATGGCGATATGACACATGGGTACCAAGATAAAAACTCCATGCAGCGCCCTCTCCATTATCACTGCGATAATCACTGCCGAAAGGATGGTACTTTGCGGACTGATACATCTATTTTTACGTATCGTCGGAACTATATTTAGTCACCTATTATCTTATTTTGACAACCAAAAGTTTGCAATAATGGTAATTCTTTCAGTATTCATGAGATCAATATGAACTGAGCCAGACAGACAATTTTAATCCTAAAACATAAGAACTAAGATCACGTAAGAAATCCTTACCAAGTGTCCTTGTGGCAGTGGTTAATCTCAGCGAAGCGATGGCAGAGTTATGGAGTTTGTACCAAGATATGAAGTTGGAATATGTGGGTGATATCCCTACAGACCAAAACCAAATGTCTGCACAAGCCTGAGTTTAGTGTGCCTGTCATTTGCAGAATGAGGTCCCCAGAGGGTGAATTTAGTGAAGCTATCCCGCATAGCAGGCTATCATCACCAAATTCATCCTCTGGGGACCTCATTCTGCTTAGGCCTCATCTGCTATGGGAGACAGACTCAGATTGAAGTTCCCAAATGGTAAATATTGTGAATGTACACCCATTGGGAACATCTGTGTCATCTGCCAATTTGGGGATATAGAGAAACTAAACTAAATAAGAAATAGAATCTATGTGAAGAAAATTCTATAGAAATTTGATAATAAACTTTCCAGAGAAGGTGAGGCCTAAGCAGAATGAGGTTACCAGATAGTGAATTTGCGAGATAGCGTCACTAAATTCACCCTCTGGGGACCTCATTCTGCAAATGACAGGCACACAAAACTTAGGCTTGTGGCTGCATGGGACTATCTCCCCATTCACTCCATCTCTGTCAGATTACCCTGCTTTTCCTATATAGCTGTTATTTCAGTTAACCCTTTACCCAACAGAAGGGCCCTGTGCCAATGCATTCTCTTATATATGCGAGTCGACCATAGGTTAAATCAAATAATTAGTGGAATAATCTGGAATATTCTTGCTTATTGAAGTTCGATATTCAAGTTTAAAATTTATTCCTGGTACTAAACATGAAACAAGAAATTCAATTAATTGAGGAAAAACACCCACTGTCCTGAGTGGTATTGATAAGCTATGGGGGGGGGGGGGGGGGGGGGGGTCTACCACTTCGCATGCAAAATAACACGAATGACACCAACAGCTTGGATGTGAGAATAATCCACCATATATGGTAGATATTCAACCAGACTGTGCTTAAGTTTCTCAATTGGTGACTGATGTACATATACGATCATATACAGTACACACAAATAGTAATAACAATTAACGTTGTGATTTTGAAATTAACCATGCTAGAATATTGACGGTAAGGTGGTATTAACTACTACGAGCATAATAATAGTACTATTCTTTTATAATATATGTGGGCATGATGTATGGAAATATTAAAGGTACTCAATCCGATAAAACTCATCTCAATTACTATTTCAATGGCTTCGGGGGTCAAAAATATTTGATTCGAGTCGAGGAAGTCACCCATCAAAGCTCAGATTTGTTAGATATCGATTTTAGAAATCTATTATTTTTCATTATCGGGAATTCTTTCTGGCCCAGAAGACATTCAAAATTGCGTACCCTGATTATAGAGTTATCCATCCTTGTCTGTTTGAATAGAGTTTTGGCGTAAAATCTCGAGCAGGTTACCAAATTGACGGCAGTTATTAGTACTCATCTCGAGCAATTAACAAATTTCAAAAATCAATATCTAATAACTCTGAGCTTTGTTTGATGGTTTCCTCGACTCGAATCAAATATTTTTTACCCCCAAAGCCAAAGAAATAGTAATATAGGACCCTCTGATCGGATTGTTGTTGTTGGAATCTGTTGAGATGGGGACCCTCTTTTCGGATTGAGTACCTTTAAAGGACAAACCAATAGTTACAATACAATTATAACTGTTTTTTTTTAATTAAGAGCAAGAAGAGCTAATTGTGCTTAAGCACAATAAGGGATATTCCTTATTGCGCTTATAAGCTCAATAAGGGAATCTCTATTGTGCTTAAGCGCAATAAGGGAATATTTAATTGCGCTTCAGCGCAATGAAGAATATTCAAATTTTGCTGATAAAGCCTAATAATGAATCTCTTATTAAAGAATAATATATTATATATAGTACATAAACTCCTTATAATACAGATGGTGTAGTCCATCTCCATTCTCCATGGCACAATGGGTGGAACAAATATAGGATTATTCTACTATTTGCAGAAGGGTGATCTAATGAGAGATATATTAATTGTGTTTTAAGTGGAATGGGAAGTAATTGCGGTTAAGCATAATAAGGAATGTCTTATTGCATTCTCATTGGGCTTAAGCGCAATTAGAGATTCCTTAAGTTATTGCGGTTAATCGAAATTGTCTATTAAATGTCAATTTTGATTCCCATAGAGATCATCAATGATGTCTATGCGCAAGGGCGACGTGCCAATCTTCTCTATTGGGATTCCAATTGTTGGCTCATTAAATATGCACATATGCTTAAGATACAGTCGCGCATGAAGCGCGCTCCCGTAAGTCGGGTTTTGGATCCCAGTTAATGAAAATATTATTGAAATAATCGGTTTTCCCCAATAAACAACCATATATTCAATATACATGTTTTGGAGCAGAATTAGGCAGTCCATATTGGACACCATCATGGAATTTATTTTTTTTGGTTTAATTTTCACACATATTTATTAGTTATGTGGATGGAGTTCTCATTAAACCTCACATCCTTATATTGGTTACAGTAATGCCCAAAGTAATTGACCACTTAACCACATCAGAATTATTGGTAATTTTTCAGGATTTAAAATCCTGAAAAATTACCAATAATTATGCTGTGGTTAAGTGGTCAATTACTTTGGACATTACTGTACGAGGATTGAGTTATCATTACACCTCAAATCCTTATATTGGTTACAGTAATGCCCAAAGTAATTGACCACTTAACCACAGCAGAATTATGGGTATTTTTTCAGCATTTAAAATCCTGACAAATTACCAATAATTATGCTGTGGTTAAGTGGTCAATTACTTTGGACATTACTGTATGAGGATGGAGTTAAACCTCACATGAGTGTGTTGGGGATTTGGACCTTGACTTGGGACCTTTTGTTTTTAACGCGACAAATGCGCATACACCTTATACACAAATTTCTTATGCAACCAGAGTTTTTCTTGGATAAGATGAGTTTGAAGCCTGCTTACATTTCAAAATGTCGTCAGTTTTATATTGTCTGCAGCGGAACTCAACGCGTTGAAGCAAAAGTTACAAAAGATAAAATGTGTATGTAACGAGACTATAATACAACTGAAAAAATAAATTGAGGGAGGGGTGTGCGATACAGGGAACTAAGGGTTGAACCGATATAATCTTAGTCAGAATCTTAGTCATCTCTATATAGTGCCAGAATAGTCATTTATGGACTTCTATAAGATGTTGGGTTGGTTATATGGACTCGGAGAAAAAGTGGTTTGTACCGATGAACTGACATAAATTAGTGGAGCTATGTTGCATCGTGACTGTACTAAAGCAGCAATGATATCAAATTGGGGGGGGGCGGGGGGGGGGGTCTGAAATTATCTATCTCTATAGATGGCACCAGGATTATATAGAAAGGAATAGCAATTGATATACGTATACGGTATACTATAGTAATACCATAGACATATAAGTGCAAGTATCACATGATAAAATATTACGTAACGTGACTATACCGATGAAAGAAATAAATAAATTGGACCGGATTAGAGGTTGGGTTGGTTATATGTTGATAATTGGATATGGAATTCATACCGATGAAACGATACAAATTAGTGGAGCGATAAAGACCAATGTTGACATTTATTCAGGCTACGCGGGAGAAAATAGGGGTTTATACGATAGACCGAAATAAATTTGTCGGGTGATAATGACCAATGTTGACCTATAAAGTAACGCGACTGTACTGTCGGATAATTATCAGGTGTAACCGGTCAAATATGGACTCTAGTGACCAATTAAGAACAGCTCAGAAAACATTCGCAGAGCCCTAAAATTTATTTAACACCGCATTTGCCATTAAAATCGATTTATGTCAATAAAACTGTCATTTTTCAAAATTTTAAGCTGAGACTTGGAGTGTGTGGGTGGGATACCTACATATTCCTAAAATGACAGAGTACAGCACGTAATTATGTTTTAGATGGAAGAAATGAATTTTTTTCAATGATAAAATTTAACATGGATTTTACCATTAACATCGATTTATGTCGATAAAACTGTCTTTTTTCAAACCTTTAGGCTGAGACTTGGTGCATGTGCGTGGGATACATATATGTTCCTAAAATGACAGAGTCCATCGCGTAATTATGTTTTAGATGGAAGAAATTGAATTTTTTTCGATGATAAATTTTAACATGGAATTGTCCCATTCAAATCTATTTATGTCGATAAAACTGTTATTTAAAAATTAAAATTTAAGCTGAGACTCGGTGTTTCTGCGTGGAATACCTATATATTCCGAAAACGGCAGGGTTAAGCACGTAATTATCTTTTAGATGGAAGGAATTGATTTGTTTCGATGATAAAAATCCAGCGTAAAAAAATCGCCAATGGAGGCTTCGCTACACAGGGAACACTTTGACGTTCGTACTCATATTTCACCAATTTTTGTACCTGGCTTTCCAATCCTAAGTTTCAAGGGGAAATGTCTAATTTTACTCTATTTGTCGTTATATACATATTATACATATTTATCACACCATTTATTATTCATTTTCATAAAAATAAAAAATAAAAAGCGAAGATGACATGTTTAAACTGTTTGAAGCACGAATTTGGCGATAACTTATCAGAGTACGTTATACTTGTGATAGTTACGTTACGCACACGTGTTCCAATATCCTATTGCGATAATCGCTTAACCCTTCAGTTTTCAACGGCATTTCAATTGGTTGAAATTAAAATTTCTCAAGTTCCAGCTCAACACGAATCTAGTGACCTAATTGGTAGAAATACTTTAGCAGTAATTCTTAGTTTTATAAGTCATAACTCTAATTTTATTGACGATACGAGCTCAACATCATAATATGGCACTGTTTATGGCGGTGTTATCCAAACATGTGCTTTGATAATGGTTATAATTTTATTTTGCGATCAAACGTCAGTGCAGCCCAGCAGAAACGCATAGGCACTAGTTCAATTCAGCAGAAACGCATAAGTCCTACGATTATAGTACACCCACTGAACGCGCTTCGCGCGTTGGTCAGTGGGTGAAAAAAAATGGAATAAAGAGGAATTGTAAGAAAAGAATGTACATAAGTGAGAATAAACAGGAATTTAGTTACTTGGCAGATATTGCAATAAATTAAAACAGAATAACCTTGAATAATCTGGATTATTATATAATATCCCTACAATTGCAATATTCCTGATTATTCAAGTTTTCAGATATTCTACAATGTTTATGTTTATTCTATTCAAATTTTATTCCAGTTTATTCATGGTGCCATATACGATTCCTGAATTCAATTTCCCGGTCAGGATCGCAGGGTCCTCTCATTGTATATGCTTCTCTGTATAAATAATGATGGAATTTCCCCAGTGATTATTGCAAAACGTTCATCAAATTTATTTATGTATTCCAAATTGATACACAAACATCGGCAAATAATGCTCACAGGGGACATAATTCCCAGACTGTCTTGTGTTGACTAAATGCAGTCGCATGCATAAATAAACAGAAGAATGTTATTCTGCTGAGTTAGTTGATTACAAGTCTGGACAATACAGTAATGTCCTAAATAATCGACTCCTAACCACAGCA